>QLTV01003767.1:249126-265345 GCA_003457575.1 Thermophis baileyi | reverse complement strand
AGAAAGAAAGAAAGAAAGAAAGAAAGAAAGAAAGAAAGAAAGAAAGAAAGAAAGAAGATAGATGATAGATGATAGATGATAGATATAGATAGGTAGATAGATAGATAGATAGACAGACAGACAGACAGACAGACAGACAGACAGACAGACCGATCCTTGGTGCTCTTTGAGCTTAGTTGTTTTCTTGCAGACATTTCATTACCAATCTAGGTAACATCGTAAGTGCTAGTATGGAGTGGGGTTTGTTCTCATTTTATATTCTAGTGGCTCTCCTGATTGAGCAGGGGGTTGATTAGAAGACCCCAAGGTCCCTTCCAATGCTATTATTCCATGTTCTAGTCAAGGATTTCTGGTAACATGATAGATCGCACCATATACTGGTAATTTTCTTGGCAACCCTCCTGAAATACTTTGTCACTGCTTTTGTTTTTGCCATTGTATTTTTTTTTAAACAAAATCTTAATTTTTCTTCCCATCTTATTCTGTAATCCTGGTAACCCTGCCATTTAACTGTTATCCATTTCCAGCTCTGCTTAATTTTCTCAGTCAAGGTTGGCTAGGAATTTCAACCTGTTGTGTTAGATCTTTGGGAACGTTTTGAAATACGATTGCAACCCAACTGAGCTGGAGAAAGATAGAACTAAATAATTTAATCTCTCTCTTTCCTAGAGATTATACCAAGCATTTACAGAAGGCACTATCAATAAATGCAATTATATTTCTTTTGTACAGGTAGTCCTTAACTTACAACCATTTCTTTGGTGACCATTCAAAGTTATAACGGCACTGAAAAAAGTGACTTATGACTGTTTTTCCCACTTAGGACCGTTGTAGCATCCCCGTGGTCATGTGATCAAAATTTGGACGCTTGGCAGCTGGCTCATATTTATGACGGTTGCAGTGTCCCGGGGTCATGTGATCCCCTTTTGTGACCTTCTGACAAGCAAAGTCAAGGGGGAAAGCCAGATTCACTTTTCAACCGTGTGACTAACTCACTGACTGCAAGGATTCACTTAACAACCGTGGCAAGAAAGGTCTTAAAATGGGGGCAAAACTCACTTAACAACTGTCTTGCTTAGCAACACAAAGTTGAGGCTCAATTGTGTTCGTGAGGAGTACCTGCACACACCAATTGTTATTCCTGAGCAATCATGCATATATATATATATTTGCTCCTAGAAGCACGAGGCCGAAGACACAAGCCTGATAACCAGCCTGATGATGACGAATGAGACTTCGTCGAAACGTTGAAACGACATCTCCAACTTCACGCGGGAGAAAACCCGAATAACCATAGACCTACATACAAATACCCGCGAAAACCTCAAAAAACAAACAAATATATATATATATATTTGTTTGTTTTTTGAGGTTTTCGCGGGTATTTGTATGTAGGTCTGTGGTTATTCGGGTTTTCTCCCGCGTGAAGTTGGAGATGTCATTGCAACGTTTCGACGAAGTCTCATTCGTCATCTTCAGGCTGATTATCAGGCTTGTGTCTTCAGCCTCCTGCTTCTAGGAGCAATGTGAGAATTGCAGCTGTTTCTTTATATATATATATTTATTTTAAGGAAGAGCAATGGTGCTTTTTTGCAGGGACAATAAACACTAAAGTACAGTGTGAATTTGGGAAGAAGACTCAGTTTGCGCAAAGATTACAGCTCCCATCTCGTTATCAATAAGCCATCAATAAGCCACATCAGACCTTCATAATGATGGTGTTTAATTAAACAACAGAGGCAAACCCCATGCATTAATAATGAGGCACAACACATCAGCAGGCAGGACTAAATACATTTTTAAATTAATAATGAAGCGTGATGGCATTAGCGAGAAAATGAAATTTTATGAACAACTTAATAAAGCCTCTTATTTGCTGAAGTTTTAGCATCTGGGGAATGGAAGAATGGCGAGGGGATTTTTTTTCCAGAAAGGGAGGGTCGCTGAAGCAGACTCTCTAATTCTATTTTCTCAAACTAGCGTCCCTCCTACTGATGAGTAGTGAAGTCCTTTAATCAGACATAAGGGCAGGGGTGTCCAACCTTGGCGAATTGGACTTCAACTCCCAGAATTCAACAGTCAGCATGTTTGGCTGGGGAATTCTGGGAATTGAAGTCCACAGCTCTTCAAGTCGCCAAGGTTGGATGCACACATCCATTTAGAGCAGGGGTGTCAAACTCAAGGCCCGGGGGCCAGATCTGGCCTGCGGGGTGCTTAGATCTGGCCCATGGGGCCACCCTGGAAACAGCAAAGGACCGGCCTGCGGTGCCTCTGCCAGCAAAAACGGAGCTCAGGAGGGCTGAGGGTTGCAGGAAGCCATTGCAGCTGAAAACGGAGCTCTGGAGACCGTTTTCGCTGACAGAGCGCTCAGGCCACCACAGGCGCCCCCGCCACGAGTGACGTTGAGCTGGCCACGCTCACCCTGGCCATGCCCATCCAGGCCCCCTGAGGTCAAACACAACCCTGATGCATCCCTCAATGAAATTGAGTTTGACACCCCTGATTTAGAGGGTATCTGTAAAGCCACCTGAGCAAGAGACAAGGTAATTCTTCAGAAATCACTCTGAACCATACAGGTAATCCTCAACTTACAGCCCAAAATTTCCATTCCTAAGCGAGACGGTTAAGTGAGTCTTTTCCCATTTTACAACTTTTCTTAGTGCAGTTGTTAAGGGACAGGTCGTCCTCAACTTACAGTACGAACGCAATTGAGCCTAAAATTTGTGTTGCTAAGCGAGACAGTTAAGTGACTGTTGTAACTTTGAATGATCACTAAACGAATAGTTGTAAGTTGATTAATCTTATGCATCAGTGGTAGTCTATATCCAACTGAAATTGCATTACTAGGATTTTTATCCACTTATTGAGTCCTTCCCAAGGACCTGGGATAGACAGATGTAGTTTCATGGTGTTAAGGGTATCCTTGCAGGATGTAAGCTGTTCCGAGTCAAGCTGCCTTTTGCAATTGACTGACTGTGATTTTGTCAATGCCGATGGTGATCAAATGGTGCTTCAGATGTTTTGGGATTGCCCTCAAAGTGCCTACTACTATTGGTATTACCTTTGCTTGCTTTTGCCACCGTTCTATTTCTATTTGCAGGTCTTTGTGTATTGCAATTGTCTCTACTTCTTTCTCTTCTATTTTGCTGTCTCCAGGCACTGCTATGCCCACTATCCAGACACTTTTGTCTTTCTTATCGACAATTGTTAAGTTATGTGGCAGAGGCTTGTCTGTTTGAATTCTAACATCCCAGAGCACTTTAGCTGCTTCATTTTCTATTAGTGTGTCTATTTTGTAGTCCCACCAGTTCTTGCTGGCAGGCAAATGCTATTTCTTGCAGATCTTCCAATGTACCATTGTTGCTACTTTGTCATGACGTTGTTTGTATTTAGTCTGGGCAATCTTCTTGCAGCAGCTAATTAAGTGGATGACTGCTTCTTTAGCTTCTTTGCAGATGGCATTTATTGCTGTCTTCCTTCCTTCCTTCCTTCCTTCCTTCCTTCCTTCCTTCCTTCCTTCCTTCCTTCCTTCCTTCCTTCCTTCCTTCCTTCCTTCCTTCCTTCCTTCCTCCCTCCCTCCCTTTCCTCCTTCCTTCCCTCTCCTTCCCTTCCTCCAGATTAGACAGAAGTCTGGGATGGAAAGTGTCGTTTTGGTATATCCAAGAATCCTTTACTGTCCAACACAATGCACCAACTTTTATCCCTGTTATTTGAATACAGGCCTAGTCCAAAATGTTTTGCTAGGATCATGAACATTTCATTGCTCAAAGTTTTCTGACCACATTCTTATGCCTTTCAGCTTTAAATAACTGCACGGATGAGTAATGCATTATTAAATTTGAAAGGTAGAAAAGAAATAAGAAAATTCACAAATGGCAGTGACTAAAAGAAGGAGTTTGACTCATTGACTCATGGCTGAGTTCTGAAGGCCAGTGTAGGCATGGAAGGAAAGTTTGTGCGTGGTTCCAAAATTCCTTCCAACTCAATGCTCTCTGAATAGAAAAAAAAAAAAAAAGGAAATAAGAGTTACATCCAGAGGGAAGGAGTTATATGCCAATTTAAGCACTTAGGGTGGTATCAGATCTGAGCTGACAAATAAAATCCAGACTCTAAAAATGTTGGAAGTGGGTTATGAAGCCAGGCAACCATGCTAGTCATCAGAGATGAAGGCAAGAGAATCAACAATTGGGAATTACCATAAGTGACAGAAAGAAAGGTAGACATTTCTATAAGTGATGGTGCAGATTTAAGGGAAATATTGTTGACTGCCAATTAGCACAGCCAATGGAAGTTTCTGGATGCTATAATTCAGCATCTGGATAGCCACAGTTTCAACATCCATGGGTCAATGTCTTTAACGATAAATCCTCAGTACTGGATCAAACTCCAGCTACTATTCAAACCAGTACAATTCAAGGTGTTAATTATCACCTTTAAAGCCTTATATTGCTTGGGACCAGGCTATTTGAAGGGCCACCTCTCCCCTATTACATCCACCAAGCTCACCAGCGTGTGGAGGTAGGCAGGGGTGAAATGCTACCTGTTCGGCCCGGTCCGGGTGTACCGGTAGCGGCGACTGCCGGTGGTTCGGAGAACCGGTAGCGGCAGCAGCACGAGGCTCCGCCCACCTGCCCAGACGTCGCCATTTTCTTGTTTTTAACCCTCTGCGCATGTGCAAAGCGTTCTGCGCATGCGCAGAGGGTAACAAAAAAACCGCGCTTCTGAACCGGTAGGGAAGGTAAGTAGATTTCACCGCTGGAGGTAGGGCATTTACAGGCCCCACTGATTAGGGATGTACATCTGGTGGGACCATGAAAAAGAGTCTTCTCAGTGGTGGCCCCCTCTTATGGAACATCATTCCTCCTGAGGTATGTTTGACCCCCCCACCTTGTTGCTTTTCTGAAAGGCTCTGAAGACGTGGCTTTGTAAATGGGTCTGGGGACCCCAAATGGAGATGGAGCCAGTCAAGTGGCTGATTTGATTGTGTTGCTGCTGCCATGGGGTATGCATGGGGTGGGGTTTCATGAATTTTATGTTGTGGATTTTTAATGTTTATTGTAAGCCACCTGAGTGTGAGTTGGGTAGCTATATAAATTTAGTTGATAGATGATAGATGATAGATAGATAGATAGATAATAGATAGATGATAGATAGATAGATAGATAGATAGATAGATAGATAGATAGATAGATAGATAGATAGATAGATAGATGATAGATAGATAGATAGATGATAGATAGACAGAAAGACAGAAAGACAGAAAGACAGACAGAAAGGCAGGCAGGCAGGCAGGCAGACAGATGATACTAGACAGAGGACAGATAGATGATTGATAGATGATAGGTGAAAGAGATACACATAGACAGACAGACACGTAGAGAGAGAGAGAGAGAGAGAGAGAGAGAGAGAGAGAGAGAGAGAGAGAGAGAGAGATAAATTGATACCAGATAGAGAGATGACAGATGACAGATGATAGATAACAGAGATAGATAGATCATAGATAAATAGATGATAGGTAGATGATAGATAATTGATGACAGATGACAGATAGCTAGATGATAGCTAGATGATAGATGATAGATAGATAGATAGATAGATAGATAGATAGATAGATAGATAGATAGATAGATGATAGATGTTTGATACTAGACAGATGACAGATAGATGATTGATAGATGATAGGTGAAAGAGATATACATAGACAGACAGACACATAGACAGACAGACACATAGAGATAGAGATAGAGAGAGAGAAATTGGTACTAGATAGAGAGATGACAGATGATAGATAGATCATAGATAAATAGATGATAGATGACAGATAGCTAGATGATAGCTAGATGATAGATAATAGATAGATAGATAGATAGATAGATATAGATAGATAGATAGATAGATAGATAGATAGATAGATAGATGTTTGATACTAGACAGATGACAGATAGATGATTGATAGATGATAGGTGAAAGAGATATACATAGGCAGAGAGACAGACAGAAAGACAGACAGACAGACAGATAGATAGATAAATTGATAAGATAGAGAGATGATAGATAACAGATTGATCATAGATAAATAGATGATAGATGACAGATAGAGGATAGATAATCGATGACAGATGACTGATGGATAGATAGATAGATAGATAGATAGATAGATAGATAGATAGATAGATAGATAGATAGATAGATAGATAGATAGATGTCAAAAAGAAGATAGATAATAGATGTTTGATACTAGACAGATGACAGATCTATCTGACAGATAGGTACAAAGATAAGCCACAAAGAATTCAGGTATCATAAATCCAAGGGCTCTTCACCCTTCACTTTCCCTCCCTTTGCATTCCTGAAAATGCGGCGCTTCTTCCTGCATTGTTCCATTAACAGCATTACTTGCAATATTGCTGTTACCGCCGTGCATGGAACACTATTCAATTACTGCCACTCTTCATGCCCGTTGCGCCTGGGAAATCCGAAACCAGAGTGGCTCCCTGCAGACCGCCCCGCTCCTGCCCTCCATAGCTTCGCAGCACCCTGCAGGCTCCTGTCTGTGGAAGATGGGGCAGGAGGTGGGGTTGGGGTTGGGGTTGGGGTTGGGGTTGGGGAAGCCATGGCACAACTTTCCAAATTGAGACTGATTTGACAGTGGCTGGGTTTTAGAAGCCAAGTTGGCAATAGCTTTTCCCTTTTCTGTCCCTTTCCCTCCTTCCCTGGAGTTCTTCTTGCAATTCTGATGTGTGTTTCTCTCTTTGTGCGACTCCCATTATGACTTTGCAGTGAGAACAGTAGGAAATTACGGTTTACACCAATGGACGGGAAAATGCATTTTCTTTTCCACTTAGAGAAATGACAGCTTTCAAAGAGAGAGCTAAAAGTCCCCCCTTAGCAACAAGAGTTCTATAAATGCTGTTTAAAAAAAAAAAAAAAGCACACACGTGCGTGCCCACACACACACACTCTCACACACACACAGAGGGGGGGAGAGAGAGAGAGAGGGAGGGAGAGAGAGAGGGAGAAAGAGAGAGGGGGAGAGGGAGAGATGGAGGGAGAAAGAGAGAGAGAGGAAGAGAGAGGGGGGAGAAAGAGAGAGATAGAGAGGGGGAGAGAGAGAGGGAGAAAGAGAGAGGGAGAGAGGGAGAGAAAGGGAGAAAGAGGGAGGGAGAGGGAGAGAGAGGGAGGGAGAAAGAGGGAGGGGAGAGAGATAGAGAGGGGGAGACAGAGAGGGAGAAAGAGAGGGAGAGAGAGGGGGGAGACAGAGGGAGAAAGAGAGAGGGAGGGAGGGAGAAAGAGAGAGAGGGAGAGAAAGAGAGAGAGAGAGATAGAGATGGGGAGAGAGAGAGAGCTCCAACCACTCTTCATTATTACCATTTGTGAGGTGGGGGCTCCTTAAGGATCTAATGTGGAGCAGATCTGCCTCACCGTCTCTTAAAGCTCTGATCCTGAATTGCATTAAAACAAAAGGAAGTAAACATGGCAATATTTGTGCTATTTATTTACTGTTGCCATTTACAAGTTATTTAGCACTTCCTGGAGAAATGAATATAAATCACGGTGGCAGCTTCGGATATACGATATTCCAGATATTGGAAAGCAAGTGTTAGGCAGTGAACATTGTGTCACATCACAGAGACGCACAAATGAGATTTGAGGTTTAGGTGGTGGAAAGGGCACCACGATACAGGTAGTACTCGACTTACGACCACAATTGACCCCAACATTTCTGTTGTTAAGTGAGACATCTGTTAAGCAGGTTTTCCCCGATTCTACGACTTTCCTTGCCACAGTTGTTAAGTGAATCACTGCAGTTGATAAGTCAGTAACCCGGTTGTTAAGTAAATCTGGCTTCCCCATGGACTTCGCTTGTCCGAAGGTCGCAAAAGGGGATCACAATGACTCTGGGACACTGCAACCGTCATAAATACGAACCAGTTGCCAAGCGTCTGAATTTTGATCACATGATCATGGTGGCGCTGCAAAGGTCATAACTGTGAAAAACGGTCATAAGTCACATTTTTCATTGCCGTTGTAACTTTGAACAGTCACTAAACCAACTGTTGTAAATCGAGGACTACCGGTACAGTCCAAGTATCGACAATATAGTAGAAAAATTCTTCACAAATCTACATTCATCTATAGGTCACATTCTTGCCTTATGGCCTAAATTCTACCAAGGAGTTTGTATTACAATCATATGTACAACTAAATACACTGATGCCAGTGGCTTGTTTTAAAGCAGGGGTGTCAAACTCAAGGGCCGCGGGCCGGATCTGGCCCGCGGGGTGCTTAGATCTGGCCCGCGGGGTCGGCCTGGAAATAGCAGAGGACCGGCCCGCAGTGCCTCTGCTGTTCAAAATGGGGCACGGGGAGGGGCACTTGAGCCCCCCCCGGCCTGTTTTCGGCCTCCACGGCCTCCGACAGCACGGAGGGGCCACACGCGTCTCCCGCACCCCGTTTTGGCTGGCAGGGTGCTGCAGGAGGCGTCCGTCCCATGTCCCCCCCCCCGTCCTGCCCCCTCAGAGGAAAACTACAATGCTGGTCTGGGGCTTGAAGAAATCCAGTTTGACACCCCTGTTTTAAAGGGTTCTTTTTGGGGCATTATTTCTTTATTTAATTATTTTTGTCTTGCCTTTATTATTTTTAAGGTGGTGAACATATCTAATACTATTTACTCCCCCTATTTTCCTTATAACAACCACCTTTTGAGGTGGATTTTGCTAAGAGAGAGGACTGATCCACTCTCACCCAACCGTCTTTCATGCCGAAAGTGGAACTAGAACTCATGTTCTCCTGGTGATTGGCCCAAAATCACCCAGGTATCTTTCATGCCTCAGGCAGGACTAGAGCTCACAGTCTCCCAGTTTCTAACCTGGTGTCGTAACTACTAGACCAAACTTGATGTATTATTATTGGTTTATTAACAACATCTGTCTATCCCAGGTCCTTGGGAAGAACTCGATTGGGGAATAAAAATGCCAAATCTGATCTGAACATCTGGCTGACTGTGTGATGAACCATAACTGGTCTATTATTTTTTTCATCAAGAACGCAATTTATTCCCATATCATCATTCCGAATGCCCGAAATTAATTTCCTCAAAATAAGGCGGAGGTAAAGGAAAAAATGCCAAGCTTGCATGTTGCGACCTGGGAGCCGAAGGAGTAGACGAGCGATTAAACCGTGAGCAAGAATGGATGTGTGTGTGTGTGTGTGTGTGTGTGTGTTGATGCTGCCGTTTAATCAGGTTTATCGTGAACCTCCTGTAAGTCTTCCAGGCCTATTGTAATAATATTCCAGTATGGCAATTGCACCTCGCAGAGCCCAATTGTCATAATGTGCCATGAAATTAAAGCATGATGTTACTCAACAAGAGAACGTCAGGGTCTTCTGTGGCTCCGGGTTCTTCCCGCTTCGCAAAACTTTTTGCCTCCACACAAGCTGCTGCGTTGTGTTGTCAGGCAAACCCAGGCCAGATCCGTGCAAGGCGGCTGCACTTAGCAGAATTACAGAAACAATATTGAATGATCTACATTGTGTTGGCTTCATTGTGTTACTCAAATCTCCATTGTGTTGGCTTCAGTGGCCGGTTCCACGTAGACTTACAAGCCTTCGTTTAGTGACTGTTTGAAATTACGAAGGCACCGAAAGAAGTGACTTATGACCGTTTTTTCACACTTACAACCGTTGCAGCATTCTCGTGGTCACACGATCAAAATTCGAGTGCTTGGCAACTGGCATGTACTTATGACAGTTGCATTGTCCTGGGGTCACGTGATCGCCATTTGTAACCTTCCCAGCTGGCTTTAGACAATGGGGGAAGCCAGATTCACTTAATGACCGTATGATTAACTTAACAGCTGCAGTGATTTGCTTAACAACTATGGCAAAAAGGTCGTAATATGAGGTAAAACTGACTTAACAACTGCCTTGATTAGTAATAGCAATTTTGGGCTCAATTGTGGTTGTAAGTTGAGGATTACCCATAGGTAGATCTTGCCCAGGTTGCATTAAAATGTCATTCAGTTGAAGTTGTGTAAATGTTCAAGGACGCTCCTTTCCATCGTTCTTACATTCTTCGTTCTCTTCTCGTTCTTTCTCAAGATATTGCAAATAGCCATATACAGTACGCATTTGTGTTACTGAGCACCAGAAGATTGCTTGAGTGACCACAGGGAGGCCCTGACCATCATAAGTTCAAATCTGGGTCATAAGTAGCCTGAGGGTAGGTTCGTGATAACTTTGAATGATCACAAAAAGGGATCACATGACCCCAGGACACTGCAACCATCATAAATATATGCCAAGTATCCGACTTTTGATCACGTGACCATGGGAATGCTGCAACGTCATAAGTGTGAAAAATGGTCATAAGTCACTTTTTTCAGTGCCGTTGTAACTTTGAATGATCACTGAATGAATGGTTGTAAGTCAAGGACTCCATATAGATACTTAGATGTGCAACCAAAGAGCCATGGGTTAGCCTATACAGCAGGGGTCCCCAATCTGTGAACCGGCACCGGGCCACGGCATGCGAGAAACCGGGCTGCACAAACAAGCAAAGCCCCATCCACGGGATGCAGGCAGCATGCAAAACCATACCCCCTTTGGTCCACGGAAAAAACTCTTCCCATGGAACCAGTCCCTGGTTCCCCAAAGATTGGGGGCCACTGCTCTGCAAGATTTTTAAATTTGCTGAAACATGTTTGTGAGGGGTGCTGTTCACCAACCACCAGATTACTGAATTCTGCACCGTCACTAAATGAGTAGTTGTAAATACCCATAAATAATTTTAAGCCTCTATCAGAGCTTTTTTCCCCTTCACTCTTTTCAGGAAGAGGTTATTGTGTAGTGGGCTTCAGCAGGCAAGAAACAGACCATAATAGATACAACAACATTTATTGACTGAAAATTGTAACTGAGGAACTGCAGGCAAATCCCTGTAATTTATACTCTGGGCCCACAGGGCCTTAACCAATCATAATCCTTGAAAAAGCCCGCCGAAATATGAATGTTCTAAGTTTCCCTCCAAAACAGTTGGAGTTAACAGTTAGGGTCATCTAAAGGTTAGTTTCACTTTACCACAAAATAGTTGGAGTTAACAGGGTCATCTAAAGGTTAGTTTCACTTTAGCAGGGCTTAACACAACTATATATATTCAATACATAACAGAGGTAGTCCTTGACTTATAACAGTTCCTTTAGTGACCATTCAAAGTTACAACAGGATTGAAAAAAAGGACTTAGAACCTTTTCCACACTTACGATGGTTACAGCATTCCCACGGTCACATGATCAAAATTCGGATGCTTGACAACTGACTCGTATTTATGACGGTGGCAGTGTCCCGGGGTCATGCGATCCCTTTTTGCGACCTTCTGGCAAGCAAAGTCAATGAGGTGAAGCCAGGTTCACTTAACAACCTCGTTATTAACTTAACAACGGCAGTGATTCACTTAACAAGTATGGCAAGGAAGGTCTTAAAATGGGGCAAAAGTCAACTGACAACTGTCTTGCTTAGCAAATTAAGAAATTTTGGGCTCCGTTGTGGTCGTAAGTCGAGGACTACCTGCACCTGGCCCAGAAAAGGGGATAAGGATGATGTCTCCGCTTCTTCGGTCAAATTGATTTGGCCTCTTTCTTGCTTTTACAAGCCCGCCGTACGGATGAATATTTATGATGTTGGGTGAGTGGCAGACCAATCCAGGCCTGCAGGTCCAATAGAATTAATGTAAATTCCAGTCAACCATGAAAAGTTGCTCAAAGTGAACTACATTTGAGCCCCGCCAACGGAGCAGACATCAGAAAGCTGAATTCCAATGTGATAATTACGCACAATGGGGCAGCAGTCATAGGAAGATTGGGGTTTTTGCTGATAAAGGGTAATAAATCTTTTCTGACAAGGGCTTGTTGTGCTGAATCAGGCTTCCGTGGAGTTATACTTCGACGTCTTGTCTTCGGGTACTGACAGTTTTGACCCCGGTGCAGGAAATCCATCCGTCTGTCTGTCTGTCTGTAGCTTTGCTTGCACTGACTCGATTATAGCTAGTCCTGGACTCACGACCACAATGCAGCCCAACATTTCCTCTGCTAAACAAGGCAGTTGTTAAGTGAGTTTTGCCCCATTTTACGACCTTTCTTGCCACATCTGTTAAGTGAATCATGTGGACATTAAGTGAATCTGGCTTCCCCTATTGCCTTTGCTTGTCGGAAGCTGGCTGGGAAGGTTACAAATGGTTGTCCCAAAGGTGCTTTTTTTTTTTCAGGAGGCACCTGGACTTTCTTGTTTCTTCTTTTGAAGACGTTTCGCTTCTCACCCAAGAAGCTTCTTCAGCTCTGACAGGATAGTGAGGAATGGAAGGATTTATACTCCTTGCAGACAGCTGGTCATTTGCATCCTTTTAGAGGGTCCTTGAAGCACTTGGAGGTTTACCTGTGTCCTCAGGGTCACCTGAGTAAGTGCTCCTGGTTCCTGTAGTCTGCCATTTTTTCCTCTGGAAATCCATTCCTACTCCCACATCATTCCAAGGGTGTTCATCCCAAATTGTATAGCTAAAAGTCTGTAGAGATTCTCAGTCATCCAGGTCATGGTTGTCCCAAAGGTGCTTTTTTCAGGACGCAACTGGACTTACAAATGATGATCACGTGACCTCAGGACAGTGCAACCATCATAAATACATGCCAGTTGCCAAGTGCCTGAATTTTGATCCTGAGACCCTGGGGATGCTACAATGGTCGTAAGTGTGAAAACCGATCGTAAGTCACATTTTTCAGTGCTGTTGTAACTTCAAATGGTCACTAAACAAACGATTGTAAGTCGAGGATTACCTGTACCGTGTGGTACGCTACACCAGCAGTCCACAATCTGTAGGCCGTTGTCCGCTAATGGGCTGTGAGGGGTTTGCAACTGGGCCATTGCATGAGCAGTGGCGAGCGCGTGCATGCACGCTCCATGTGCAAGAGTGGCAGGCACGTATGCATGCCATTCACAGAAATGGAGCTGCGCATGTGCTTGCTGGCCCCTCACGTGAACCATCCCCTCCACCCTCCCCCATCGGTCCGCAAAGCAGGAAACATTGGGAAACTCTGCACTACACTTTAGAAGGGACTGACAAATATCTGCAACTAATGAACTCAGCCAGTTCAAGGAATAGGACAACTCACTGCAGCCAACTCGCCACGGCCAATTCACTGCGGAACAACTTGCCACAGGACAGCTCGTTGAGGGACAATTCAACAATTCAATTTAATTATGTAAAATTATTTAAAAAAATTATTTTAATTTTTGTCATTCACATTTCATTTTGTTCCTCCTTTGACATCTTTTCTTTAATGATTCTATGCCACTATTTCTTCGATATTAGTGTAAAACTTGTCCTGCAGCGAGTTGGCCGCGGCGAGTTGGCAGCAGCAACTTCACTGTAGCGAGTTGGCCATAGCGAGTTGTAGACCCGTTGGTTCAAATTCCTGCTCTGAATTTTTTGATTCAGTCCTACAGCCTTTTCAGTCCAAAAAAGCATGGCATTTGATGAGATCCTTTCAACAATGAAAGGTGGTGGGACCAACTAAACATTTTGTGGGACATTTTTGCTTGAGTGATGAACATCTTTACTGTTCAAAGATGAACATCTTTACTGGGGTAATAGGTAGGTAAACATTTAATTTTTCTACACAGAGGTCTCACATTATATTTGGCTACTCCATGGTTAACCCTACCAATTCAAACAAGCTACCAGTGAACAACAGCCCAATCAAAGAACCACCAAGATCAGGGGTATCAAACTCAAGGCCCACGGGGTGCTTAGATCTGGCCCGCGGGGTTGCCATGGAAACAGCAAACGACCGGCCCGCAGTGTCTCTGCCAGCGAAAACAGCTCGGGAGGGCCGCACGTGGCCGATGCTCTGTTTTCGGCTGCGACGACCTCCTGCAGCCCTCTGCCAGTGAAAATGGAGCCCAAAGAGGCCCACCCAGGCTCCATTTTTGCTGGCAAAGGGCTGCAGGAGGCCGTCACTGGCAGAGGGTTGCAGGAGGCCATCACAGTGATGTCGAGCTAGCCACGCCCATCCCGGCCCCCCAAGGTCAAACATAACCCTGATGCTGCCCTCAATGGAAATCGAGTTTGACACCCCTGAGCTAGATCAATCCAATCAATACTGACAGGCAAGCATAAAATGAGAGCAAGCCCCTGTCAGCTGCCATCTTATGCTTGTAGTTCACTGCTATGGAGTGACAGACTGCCATGAACTGTGGGGGAATGAAAGGGCAGAATACTTGGGGAAATGAAAGTAAATGCTATATCTCCTCGAGACGCTGCCTCAAGGTCACCCAGCTGGAAGAAGGAGGGAGTTGCATACCAACCTTCGTTTGGACTGACCATTATGAAAACATCTTACCTGGACCTGATTGGTTACATGGGGGTGGGCGATGAGATACAGCTAAGGAAGAGAAAAGTTAAATTTTGGAATTTTGGAGCGCGATTCTCAGTTCTGCCTTTGCTTTACTGCAATACACGTCTAACAAAACTACACCTTTCTCAACCAATGGAGCCAATGATTGTTTCTATTTAGAGGTTTAAGTTGTGGCAGACCTGACAGTCCCACTCCCTTACTAGTACTGATGATGTTACCTAGTTGTGTAATGAAATGTCTGCAAGAAAACAATCAAGCTCAGAAAGCAAAAAGGATCTCACAGTTCAAACACCCGAGCTACAAATAAAAAAGGATCATGTCCATGATTGTTTATGGGATTTTGAAACTTGATTCCTCTAACTCCTCTTGTGAATGCCTCTTGAAAATAAGCATAATTCTAAAAAAAAACCCAAAGCAGCACATATCTTTCAAACAATCCTCTCTTATTACTTTTGTACTTCTTAGGCAATGGCTATAAATAGACCCTGATTTGCAAAATAACTACACAGACAAGGTGATTTTTCCTCCTGGAAAGCTCGTCTCCCAAGAAAGAAAAAAAAACCCTAATTTCTTTTTCCAGAAGTTAAAAACTTGCATAACTCTAGTTTTAGAAAAGGTTTGGGAGTTTGGAAAAAAAACAACAACACAAGAGAGGAAAAGAGAAACCTGTGTTGCATTTGTGCACCGAGTGACCCACTGAGAATTGCTAATGCAAGTAACATGTTAACAAGGAATTTCAGTTAACTAAGTATGGATCACAACAATTGCTTCCAGCACGGCTGAGTAATGTTAAAGGTGCCACCAAAAGGACTCGGTCTGCTCAAGGTCACCCAACACGTTAAAACCAAGTTAAACTAAACCAAACTAAATCTTAACACAAGTTGGCTTTGTATCTGTGTGTCTAAGACCACCGTTTATTGGCTAACAAAAGGTATCTCCTATCAGTTCCCTTCCTACCTTTTTAAACAGGGAATTTTTGGTGGCCATTTATCCATGTTTATAGAAGACAGACCATGTTTAGCTCTATACTAGCTGATAACCCGCCATTGCCTGGGTATTTATAGATGTTGAAGCATTTGACTGACAGGGAGCCATTGGGAGGGGCCTTTCTTCTCCCTACTCCCATGCCCATCATCCCTGCCCTCTCCCTTCCCCCTCCCATGCGCTCCTCTTTCCTGCCCTTTCTACGATCCAGGCACTTTGCCCCAAATCCACCAGGGGGCGCCATCTGCCTCTGACAGGGAACCATTGGGAGGGGACTTTCTTCCCCCTACTCATTTGTGTACCAAGTTTGTTTGAAAATGCTCGAGGCCTTAACGGCCAGGTGTTCCAGAGTTATGCTGGAACACACAGACACAGACACACACCCCAGGGGTGTCTTACCCCCCCCCCCACCCACCCCCAGTATTTGTTTCCAGAGGGTAAGTCATCTGTGTACCAAGTTTGGTTGAAATTGCTCGAGGCGTTCCAGAGTTATGCTGGAACATACATACATACATCCTTTTTTATATATATAGAAGAAGATTTGAAGGTACAGTGGTGCCTTGATATGCAACTGCTTTAAAACTCATCAAATTTGGTACTCAATGCATTTTGACACGAACATTTTGTCCCAGTGCTCATGGTTTGTTTGGTACTCAGCACACGTTTAGAACTTGTTGGTGTCCGCTAACTTGTGACTCACTACATTATTCCGTATGGGAAATGTCTATGGAGATTCTCCGTCATCCAGCTCATGGTTCCCACAGAGTTGGTCTCCTCCAGGTCCCGTCAGCTACACAGTGCCGGCTGGCGGGCCCGCGGGGGACGGCCTG
>QLTV01003767.1:196998-227078 GCA_003457575.1 Thermophis baileyi | reverse complement strand
TCTCTAATCTATATCTATATCATCTATCTATCTATCTATCTATCTATCTCTCTAATCTATATCTATATCTTATCTATATGTATATCATCTATATCTATATCTATATCTATATCTATATCTATATCTATATCTATATCTATATCTATATCTATATCTATATCTATATCTATATCTATATCTATATCTATATCTATATCTATATATCTATATCTATATATATCTATATCTATATCTATATATCATCTATATCTATATCTATATGTATATATCTATATCTATATGTATATATCTATATCTATCTATATCTATCTATATCTCTATATCTCTATATCTCTATATACATCCCTTCCGTCGGTCTCTCTGTCTGTCTGTCTGTAAATGCTGGAAGTGTAACCAATCATCTGATTCATATTACCATATGTGGTGGACATGCCCAAAAGCTAAAAAATATTGGACGAAAATACATACTTGATTAGAAAAAATGATAAAGCAACACATAGACTTGAAACCAGAGACATTCTTGTTGGGCATTCTACCGGAAAAATATGACAAAAGGACTATATATCTGGTTTTACGTATACTAACGGCAGCTAGAATTGTATTTGCACAGCAATGGAAAAATGATGAGATTCCATCAGATGAGAATGTAATTAAGAAAATATTAGAATGCGCAGAAATAGATAGATTAATGCTCACTATTAAGGATAAGGAAGAAACTGAATATTTTTTGATATGGGATGTATTTTATCAATGGCTAGACAAACAGAAGTTAGAAAGGAAGAGAAAAGAAGATAATGTCATTGTTATTATATTATTATATTATCAATATTATTGTGGTTATCCATACAGCTTTGTTGTATATTATTTTGCAAAGAATAAAAGAATGCAATATCGAGTTCCTCCTGTTGGCTTCTAATCTGTTGGTATGAAATGAAAGACTCTACAAAAGCCAATGAGTTTTCCAAAACAGAATTAATAAATGTAATAATGGGGGGGGGGGGGGAATCCACAGCATGTTGCTAACAATCAACTGAAACCATCAATTTCTTTCTGAAAAAATGCATAAGTTCAAAGTCTTTATTGTCACTGTACATCATGTATACAATGAAATTGGTTTAGCCTCTACTGGTGCAGTCCATACAAGAATACAATATGAATAATATAAAGAATAATCCTTATACAAGTAGTTAGGAAAAAAACCCTAGTCATACGTTTCCATATGTACGTCATATTCTGTGCAACATGTACTGTATATTACTCTGGTGTATGATCTTATATCATGGTATATACATGTTACACACTACACTGGCACCAGTGAAATTCGTCATATTAATCTGTTTGTGGTGCTATATTGTGTTAAAAGCTGTTTTTAAACCTGTTTGGCTGGCTGGCTATACTTCTGTGTCTTCTGCCCGATGGTAAAAGTGAAAAGAGACACTGGCTAGGGTGTGAATCATCCCTAAGGGCCCAGTAGTTATAAAATATTACATTTTTGATGAAAGGATGACAGTTTTAAACTTATAATGATGGGATAAACCCAGGGGTGAAATGCTCCCGGTTCTCTCTTACCTGTCGGTCGCCATAGAGCCGGTCGCCAAGGTAGCGCGAGGCGCCGCCCACCCGCCCGGATGCCGCCATTTGGGTTCTTTTACCCTCTGTGAATGCACAGAATGCTTTGCGCATGCGCAGAGGGTAAAAGAACCCAAATGGTGGCGTCCGGGCGGCATCTGGGCGGGTGGGTGGCGCCTCACGCTACCTTGGCGACCAGCTCTACAGCGACCGACAGGTAAGAGCGAACCGGGAGCATTTCACCCCTGGATAAACCAGATGGTCCTTTGTGGAGATTCATGGACCAGTCTTTCTAGTTCCTTAGTTGATGCTTCCTTCTACTTTTCAACATATAGTTCATTGATAGAAGAGAATATTTGTAGCTCAGGTTTGAACTGTGGGGTCCTTGGTGCTCTCTGAGCTTGGTAGGGTTTTTTTTGCAGGTGTTTCATTACAAAACTAGCACTGATGATGATAAGAAAGACACAAAAGTCTAGATAGAGGACGTGGCAGTACTTAGAGACAGCAGAATAAAAGAGAAAGAACTGGAGAAGATAAGAAAAGACCTGCAAATAGAAATAGAATGACTGTGGCAAAAGAAACCAAAGACAGTATCAACAGTAATAGGCAACTTGGATGCAGTCCCAAAGCATCTGGAGCACCGCTTGAACACCATCGGCATTGACAAAATCCCCATCAGTCAATTGCAAAAGGCAGCTTTCCTTGGAACAACTTACATCCTGCGATGACATCTTTCACATCATCGGATAACAACTTCTGCCTATCCCAGGCCCTTGGGAAGAACTGGAGAGGTTGATAAAAATGCCAAATCCAGTCTAAACATCTGGCTGATTGTGCAACCAACCATAATAATAATAATAGCTTCGTAGATCTATATTGTTCCTGTTATCCATGAGTGTGGTCCAATTTTTAAAAAAAAGAGATTGATAAGTGAGCTCTCGTTCTTTTTCTCCCACCCAGCAGTTTGAAAGCATGCAAATGCGAGTAGATAAATAGGTACCACTTTGGTGGGAAGATAACAGTGTTCTGTGCACCTTTGGTGTATAGCCATGTTGACCACATGACCATGGAAAATGTCTTCGGACAACGCTGGCTCCCTCGGTAAAGAAATAAAAATGAGCATTGTGCCCTAGAGTTGGACATGACTGGACATGTAAACTTTTACCTTTGATTGTATCAAAGGTGGGGAACGATGGCCCCTTTATGACTTGTGGACTTCAACTCCCAGAATCCCTAACCCAGCATGGCTGGCTCAAGAATTCTGGGAGTTGAAGTCCACAAGTCATAAAAGGGCCATCGTTCCCCACTCCTGAATTATATAGCATGCATTTTTCCATTGCTTGACTGTACTATTAAATGCTATTTCTTTTTGGTGACAATCAGAGAATAATTAGTATCAGGATGAGCAACATAAGGGATGGTTATACCGGCTGGATTTCTGACTTGTAATGTTTTCTTGATGAAAAGCACAACTTGGGCTGTGGTCTCAGGCATGAGTTCCCAGTAATATTTTTGTTCTCTTTTCAATATTGAAGCAAGATTGGATATTTCTAACCAGTCAGTTCCTCTACAGAAACGGGGCAATCCCAACTGGCAATTTGCCTAATGTTTCCAATCTTGGACAACTGACGTCCATTCTCTGGTTTGGAAAAGCTATAATCTTAATTGACCATGTAGAGAGCTGTCCATGGTCCTGATATTTTTTTTTTTTTTAAAAATCACCATTGGAAATGACTTAGCTTAATCAGCTATTTTAAGCATTGACAGAACAAAATACAGATTAATTATGAAATATCGCTCATCTTCATCCTCATCCTCATCTTCTGTTTGATCCATTTAATTAATTGGTTGATTGATCATGTGCCATCAAGCCAACATAAGCCCTTCACCCCATTGATACGTTTTTCTCCAGGATGAATTTATCTGATTCTTATCCCACCTTTATTAAAAAAATAACACAAGGCAGCAAACATATGTAATACTTTTCCCTCCTTCTATTTTCCCCACATCAACAACCCTGTGAGGTGAGCTGAGTTGAGAGAGTGAATGGCCCAAAGTCACCCAGGTGGCGGGACTAGAACTCACCGTCTCCTGGTGATTGGCCAAAGTCACCCAGCAGTCCTTTGTATATAAAGCTGTACTAGAACTCACATCTCCTGGTGATTGGCCCAAAGTCACCCAGCTGCCTTTCGTATCTAAGGCAGTACTAGAACTCACCATCTCCTGGTGATTGGCCAGTCACCCAGCTGCCTTTCGTATCTAAGGCGGTACTAGAACTCACCGTCTCCTGGTGATTGGCCCAAAGTCACCCAGCTGGCTTTCATGTCTAAGGCAGCACTAGAACTCACAGTCTCCTGGTGATTGGCCCGAAGCCACCCAGCTGGCTTTTGTGTCTAAGATGGGACTAGAACTCACCATCTTCTGGTTTCTAGGCCACCACACCACACCAAACCACACCAAACTGACCCGTTTTTACTTACCCATTGACTATTATTTCTATGCTCTTTCTGTATTCTGATAGAATTGTAGGAGTTTGCAGGAAATGTGATGCCATCCCTCACAATACGAAAATATGAAATACCTGCCTACACCCACACATAGCTCAAACTCTCTTCCTCCCCCCTCCCTTTTGAATGCTCACCCAGTTTTGAAAGAACAATTGTCACTTTGGAAGACTCGGCTGACCCAGAATTCCTCTGCTGAATTGTTTCCCTTCTATTATCAAATGCATTTTTGCCCAGAGACGAAAACAGTTTTCTGAATGAAAAGTGATATATATTCTCTCCCTGTAGCAGAGCTACGCTCAACGCACACACCTTGCAAAAGGGCCCAAGCACTGTGAAAAAGCACAAACATTCAGTGCAGCCGAGTATACAGTAGTAGTTCTTGACTTATGACTGCAGTTGAGCCCAAAATTTCTGTTGCTTAGCGAGACAGTGGTTAAGTGAGTTTTGCCCCATTTTATGACATATTTTTTTGCCACGGTCGTCGAGTGAATCACTGCCGTTTTTAAGTTAGCCACATGGTTGTTAAGTGAATCTGGCTTCTCCATTGACGTTTGCTTGTCAGAAGGTCGTAAAAGCGGATCACGTGAACCCCCTCCCCCCCGGGACACTGCAGCCGTCGTAAATATGAGTCAGTTGCCAAGCGTCTGAATTTTGATCAGGTGACCAAGAGATGCTGCAAGTGTGAAAAATGGTCATCAGTACACTTTTTTCCAGCGCCATTGTAACTTTGAATGGTCGCTAAACAAACTGGATGGCAACTTGAAAGATTTGCAAACTTCACACTGGATGCCTTTGCTTGAGCTGAAGCGGCCTTTGGCAGGTGGGTGCTCCAGAAGGTGCATATAGCCTTGGGGACTCGGGACCAGACTGCTACCCACCCTTAGGACAGCCGGCTTTGCTATGTCCCATTCCTTGGATTCTCTGCTCAGCACAATGGAGAAGGGGTGCTGGTCTTACCTGATACGCTGCTTTTCGGTGTGCTGAGAGAGAATCCAACCCCACCCTGGCGACCGTCTGGTCCAAAGTCCAGGAGTGGCCAGATTCAGCACTGAAAATATGTCAAGTCAATCACGATGCCTTCATCACTAACTCTGTAAACCGCTTAGAGAGGGCTGTAAAGCACTATGAAGCGGTATATAAGTCTAACTGCTATTGCTATTGCTATTGCTATACAAGGAATGCGGTGGATCAGTGGCTAAGATGCTGAGCTTGTCGACCAGAAAGGCCGGCAGTTCGGCAGTTCGAATCCCTAGTGCCGCGTAACGGAGTGAGCGCCCGTTACTTGTCCCAGCTTCTGCCAACCTAGCAGTTCGAAAGCATGTAAAAATGCAAGTAGAAAAATAGGGACCACCTTTGGTGGGAAGGTAACAGCGTTCCGTGCGCCTTCGGCATTTAGTCATGCCGGCCACATGACCATGGAGACGTCTTTGGACAGCGCTGGCTCTTCGGCTTTGTAACGGAGATGAGCACCGCCCCCTAGAGTCGGGAACGACTAGCACGTATGTGCGAGGGGAACCTTTACCTTTAAACAAACTGTGCGTTGTAAGTTGAGGACTTTCTTGTACGATATGCATGCAAATGGCTTGGTGATGCCATTTGCTAGCTAGTGTCCCCTGCCCCCTCCTGCTCCGTTTATCGTTGTGTGCGTACGGCCACGTGCATGTCGCTTGGCTTAGCGCGAGTGGCTCCAGATATTCAAAATTAGTGCGGCTCTCTATGCAGATCCATCCTGAATTAGGGAACTGTCACGTCCCTCGTTAGCAGACACCACAGTTTAGTGCTAATTGCTTTGAAATTAGTGTCATTGAAACAGAGCGAGTGGGGCTTTGCGAGCCGTTTCTCACACGGCAGCAGGAGACTGGAAAAATCTCTCATGCTTTATTTAATGAAAAATCACAATGCTATGACTGTTAGTTTATGCAACGCGACACGGAGAGAGCCCAGAGTCAGATCCTATTTGTCTTCGCGTTCGAGATTATTTTCCTCGGAAACAAAGCAAAAAGCCAAGTTAGGCTGCAGAACGTTTCGGAAAGTGAAAATTAGGAAATCTAACTCTCCCATCAGATGCAGAATGTATGCTTTGCAGAGAGAAATTCGCAGATTCGGTCTCTGCCAATATGATTAGCTGCAATGATGAAGGTTCATACCTACAGCCCACAGAAAAACAGTTCACTGGGCCATTTCCCCAATTTGTGTTGGGGGCCACCAACCATTCTCTCCACCTCATTGTGTCGGCTTCTTGGTGTATAAGATGTGTGACTAGGTATGCCCTGCGTAAGAGGGAGAATGGGTGAGGCGTAACAGATTTCTGTTGTTCGATCATACGTTTCCTAATTCAATTGTGAGAAGCTAAGGATCACTACAAAGGTGTGTTTATGATGACTTGTTGGGTCGAGATGGGCGGCAAACGAATTTAATAAATAAAAATAAATACATTTCAATTGTTAAATAGATAACTCACTTAAGTAAATACTCATACTAACATAAGGATGAGCCTGCGGTGTGCTGCTGCTGCTTAGAAACTAATGCTGCATCAACAGGGGGATAGTTTTAAGATCATGTGAAGTGATAGTACCGCTTTATACTGCATTACTAAGACCACACTTGAAAAACTGCATGCAGTATTTCACCACAATGTAAAAAAAGATGTTGAGACTCTAGAAAGAAGTGCTGAGAAGAGCAACAAAGATGATTAGGGGACCAGAGGCTAAACCATACAATGAACCCTAACACTGTTAGGCTAACAGTAAGGACAATTAACCAGTAGAACAGCTTGCCTTCAGAAATTGTGGGTGCTGCATCCCTGGAAGTTTTTAAGAGACTGGACAGTTACTTGTCTGAGATTGTATAGGTTCTCCTGCTTGAGCAGGGGGCTGGACTAGAAGACCTCCAAGATCCCTTCCAGATTCTATTCTATTCTATTCTATTCTATTCTATTCTATTCTATTCTATTCTATTCTATTCTATTCTATTCTATTCTATTCTATTCTATTCTATTCTATTCATTATTCCTATTCTATTCTATTCTATTCTATTCTATTCTATTCTATTCTATTCTATTCTATTCTATTCTATTCTATTCTATTCTATTCTATTCTATTCTATTCTATTCTATTCTATTCTATTCTAAACTGTGGGAACTAGGTATGTTCAGTCCAATGAAGAGATAGACTAGGAGATGATATGATAGGAGTCTTCCAGTTACTTGAGGGACTGTCAAAGAGAAGAGACAGGGTCAACCTATTCTCCAAAGCACCTGAAGGCAGAACCAGAAGCAATGGATGGAAACTAATTAAGGAGAAGACCAACCTAGAACTAAGGAGAAATTTCTTGACAGTGAGAACTATCAATGGACCGGCTTACCTCCAGAAGTTGTGGGTGCTCCATCACTGGAGATTTTAAAGAAGAGAATTGGGGAGCCATTTGTCTGGAATGGTCTAGGGTCTCCTGCTTGAGCAGGGGGTTGGACTAGAAGACCTCCAAAGTCCCTTCCAATCCCATTATTCTATGTTCTGTGGGGTCAGACCTTCTCAGGAGCAGACCTCCCCCCATTGAAACATCATGATCCCCAATAAGAAACCCTCCAATCTCTCAACCTTCTGGATTAAAAACTGTTCTGTATATCATGTAGGCTGTGATGGTTCAA
Organism: Thermophis baileyi; assembly: GCA_003457575.1. Lineage (NCBI taxonomy): Eukaryota > Metazoa > Chordata > Lepidosauria > Squamata > Dipsadidae > Thermophis > Thermophis baileyi. Next base: position 219,356 of record QLTV01003767.1, on the reverse strand, counting down.
GAGCTACCTGGGTTTTGCTGGAGAAGTTTTCAACCATTGTCTGAATGATATGAGCTTGAATGTAAGTCACCTTGAGACCATTGCTGAAAGGGAGTCCCTATGGATTTTACTCTGCTAGTCATTGCCGACTATAGGGGGCAGTGTTTCAAGACCATTGAGCCAGCGCTGTCCAAAGACATTTCTGCGGTCCTGTGGCCAACATGACGTCACAGAGCGCTGTTACCTTCCCACCGAAGTACCTATTTATCTACTTGCATTCGCATGCTTTCGAGCTGCTAGGTTGGCAGGAGCTGAGGCAAGGATGGGAGCTCACCCATTTGTGTGATGCTTGGGTCTCGAACCTGAGCGGCCGGATTTCCAGCCAACAAGCCCAGCGTCTTAACTGCTGAGCCACCGCGCCACCCTTTGCTTGAAAGGAGAGACCTTCAATAAATGTATACCCAAACAAATAGATTTCCTTGTGCAAATTTTTGAGCAGAGAACTGTTCACTGCTGCCTGCCCGCATTGCGACAAAGTCTGTCTTAGCGGAATGAGCCTTTTCTATTCAGGGATCTCAAAGCAAGATCTATTTCTTTCCAATCTGCAATTGCTCGTGATGCCTTTCCTTCAGGAAGATGGCTGTCCTTATACGTGTGGGAGCCTCGCCTGGCCTACAGAGTTGTCCCTTCCAGCAGGGAGGAGGCCAATCTCAATTATCTTGGGACTCTTGCTGTGGATTATGGATGATGTGTAGATCTGAGCTAGCATTTTGCTTAATCTTGTGACACTTTCTGTGGTGCGGGCCAAGTTGCCATGAGTTCATCCTCATTTTGAAAAGTTATGCAAAAAGAGGGGTTCTTCAGCCTGCTCTGATGCTACTGTCCCCATAGACTGAGAGAAGTCTTCCCCTTCAGAAATGATGGTAAGATTTCTCTTTCCTCTGGAGACATTTGGAAGAGTCACTTTGGTTAGTGGTTAAGGCATCAGGATAGAAACCAGGAGATAGTCAGTTCTAGTTCTAGAAAGCTGGCTGGGTGACTTTGGGCCAATCACCAGGAGACAGTGAGATCTAGTCCCACCTTAGGCATGAAGCCATCTGGGTGACTTTGGGCCAATCACAAGATTATGAGTTCAAGCCCCGCCTTAGGCAAGAAAGCCATGTGGGTGACTTGGGGCCAATCACAAGGAGACTGTGAGCTGTAGTCCCACCTTAGGCAACAAAGCCATCTGGGTGACTTTGGGCCAATCACAAGGAGACTGTGAATTGTACAACAAACAACAAACCGGAAAAAATTCCCCAAAAAAAAAAAAAAGATGGCGGCATCCACGGACTGGCACCGACCGAACCGGATCCGTGATGTCATTGTGACGTCACCAGCGGGTCGCGACCTGTTCGGGCAAACCGGTCTGAACCGGGGGGAACTCACCTCTGCTACAAAGCCCCTTCCAACTCTCTTAATCTGTATCTGTATCTGGTGGTCACTCCGAAACAAAAGGGGGGGGGGCGCGGCGGCTCTGCCTTGCCGATGATGAATTGTCTGTTCCCTTTTCATCTCCAGCTCTTTGAAAGAGGCTGGGAAGCTTTCATCATCAATTTGCAACCAACCACCCACCTTCACCCGCGAACTCAAGTCTGACCAGTTCACCGGCAACCCTCTTGGCTTGTGAAGTCAAGGGGAATCTATTTTGTGGGTAATAAAGCCGATTATCATAGATAAATGCATCTAATTAGGCTCATTTGCTGACACGCAAGGCTTTTAATTGCAAGCTGAATAATTAGGCAGATCTGCATATGCAAATGATCGGAGGAGGGGGGGTTTCCACCTTGTCAGTCTTCCTTGCGTGATTTCTCCGGAGACAAATAACTCTTGCTATTTCAACAGCGGGCGTGATGTATTCATTTATGCCGGCAAATAACTTTATTTGGGATGATTTTATCCGTCATGCATGTTTACAGAAAGCAACAAGCGAAGGACGAGGGCCCGTATGTGTGTGTATGTGTATATTTGTGCACTGATGGGGCAAGCAAAATTAAACATCCAGAGGGAAAATCTTTGCAAAATTGCTGACTTTTGATGTGTTTTTCCTTCCGGATCTGTGGCTGTCCAATATCCATAAACCTCAGCATAATCCGCCGAGAAATCTTTTTTTTTTTTTTTGGCAAGCTATACCATACTGCGTTAACCCTGACCATCCTATACCTCTTTTCATGATCTGTGTTCTTTTTCTTTTCTTTTTTTAATCAACGCTATGTAATCCCCTCCTACTTTCTCATTGTTCATCATCTGAATCTTTGCTTTTAAACGGCTTGGCCGTTTGCTCTCTCTCTCTCTCTCTCTCTCTCGCTCTCCCCCCCCTCCACGCTCTCCCCATATCTCTCTCTCTCTCTCTCTCTCTCTCTCTCTCTCTCTAACAGATGGTCATCTGCACCAAGAGAGAGGCTGCAATCTCCATCCAGTTGCATGCTGGGATTCATGTGTCCCCCTCCATCTGGATGCCGCATGCATATTAATTAGACAGGGCCTTCAGGATGTTGGATGGACCACGACAGGCATCAGGCTGCAGCCTTAAATACAGAGAGCTGCAAGGTAACAGGGACCAAAAACCCAACAACTGAAATGCTTCTGGGTAAATCTGGAGAGGTTTGCTTTGTAAGGGATTAGAAAGGGTTTCGGGCGGTTGAGTCCAACTGGTTTGCTGTGGGATACGGTCTTCGTCTGATATGCTTCCTGGAAATTATAGGTGGTTTCATCCTATCCAAACGGCAGGGACCGAGGAGGGGCAAATAAATAAATTGCTAAGGATTTGGGGAAGGACACTTTCATTTCTAAATATAACCCCCTTCACCCCTAGGATTGGAGTGGCAGAGCCAAGAGGCGGAGTGAAAAGAGGGATCAGCCTAGAATCCCTAGTAGTCACAAACAAAGTAAGTCCAACGTCCCTTGAATTCTGTTGGCCTTTATCCAACTCCAAGCAGCTGCTGACCATTAGTTGGGAAGATTCCCATGTGTGTGTGTTTTTAGTAATAAATGAGATTAATTGGACCTTCATGTGTGGACCTGGTCTTTCGTGCCTGACATCGCTTCGGTCTATCCCTTTAGCAAGGCTGAGAGAAAACAAGTATGCTACATTGGTGATGCCTTCCTTGGCCACAGCTCTGACATTCCCACAACTGAAAACTCCTGTATCCCTTTGGCAGCTGGCACGACCCCAACAGGCAAACTTGGATTCACATCTGAATACTCAGCATGGAGCCCCTTTGGCGTCTGAAGGCCCTCTACCAGGAGTGGGTTCTGGATCCTTTTGCTGCCGGTTCGCTCAGGGTTGCGCCGGGCACGTGTGTGCGCACGCCCCCGCAGCAATCAAAAAATAGCTTCTGCGCAGAAGCAAAATCCAAGATGGCGGCACCCACAGAGACACCGACAGAACCGGCTCCGTGACGTCATCGCTGGTTTACTAATGGTTCTAAAGAACCGTATAGAACCGGTAGGAACCCACCTCTGCCCTCTACCTAGCAGCAGCAGAAGGAGGATGTAGATGCTTCTCTAAGTATTCCAAGTTGAAACAAAAAAATAAAAAAGAATAAGTGACAAGAAAATAAAACAAGAAAATAAAAATGGATGGAAACAAATCAAGGAGAGAAGCAACCTAGAAATATGGAGAAATGCCCTAACAGTGGGAACAATTAACCAGTGGAACAGCTTGCCTTCAGAAGTTGTGGGGGCTCCATCACTGGAGTCTTTTAAGAGACTGGGCAGCCACATGTCTGAAATGGTATAGGATCTCCTGTCGAGCAGGGGGTTGGACTAGAATAGGGGTGTCAAACTCAAGACCCGTGGGCCGGATCCGGACCTGTGGGGCCACCCTGGAAACAACAAAGGACTGGCCCATGGTGCCTCTGCCAGTGACAACGGAGTTCAGGTGGGCCGCGCGTGGCCCTCACGAGCTGTGTTTTCACTGGCAGAGGGTTGCAGGAGGCTGTTGCAGCTGAAAACGGAGCTTGGAAGCCCGTTTTCACTGGCAGAGCGCTTGGGCCACTCCCAGAGCGCTTGGGCCAGTAGAGTAGGTGCCCCCAATATGAGTGATGTCGAGCTGGCCACACCCACCCTGGCCACGCCCCCCAGACCCCCCCCCGAGGTCAAACACAACCCTGATGCGGCCCTCAATGAAATCGAGTTTGACACCCCTGGACTAAAAGGCCTCCAAGGTCCCTCCCAACTCTGTTATTCTATGTTCTAAGTGTGTGGCAAAGGAGGTTATCAGAAAACTTGGTTTAATTTAGTGACTTCTGTTTATCCATTTTCGAAGGGATGAATGTACTGCAGGGCAGTACATGGTCCTTTCTGGACCATTTTCATAGACGGCCAGAGGACTTTTTCCCCTCAAGGGGAAAATAATGCTGATAATACTCTGCCGACTGAATAATACTTACACATGTATGAGATGCTGGTTTTCAACTGTACGTAGGTGCTGTTGCAATTAATAAAATCATCACAAGTCATTTAATCCATGATGGCTGAATTAACAGTAGCTTTTTGTCATTATGTTTTATTTCAGTTCACCAATATTATTATTAATTAAATGTGTGTGCCGCTGAACTAATAGTACAACTGAAGATAGGGGATTATTAGCATTTAAACTTTTACAGTCTTTTTTTTTTTTTTTTTTACGAATTTCCACCTTTTTTAAATTTTGTTTTTCTACTAGCTGCCTCCATTGAATCTTACGGATTGCTCTGTGCTTAGTAAAATCTGAAAATCGAAGACATGCATTCAACTGCAAGCCCCAAGGTGCTTTTTCAAAATGCAACTGGACTTTCTTTGTTTTTTTTTTCTTTAAAGATGTTTCTCTTCTCATCCAAGAAGCTTCTGCAGTTCTGAAGAAGAAGAAGCTTCTTGGATAGAGAACTGAAGAAGCTTCTTGGATGAGAAGCGAAACGTTTTCAAAGAAAAACAAATATGTCCAGTTGCCTTTTGAAAAAAGCACCTTTGGGACAACCATGACCTGGATGGCTGAGAATCTCCATAGATACTTATTCAACTGCAGTCAAACGTCGTGGATATTCTTATGATTCAATGGCTTCCAGCTTCTCCAGAATTGTATGTTCATTTCTTAAACCTCTTAAAGCCACTGACTGCTTGTGTCATCCATAATAACATCTATCCAATCCTCTCTTCTGTTGTACGTTTAAAAAAAACGCCTTCTGTTTTTCCAGGCAACCCAAAATTTTTGCCTTCATATTGGGTGAAGCAAGTGTGCAGAGAAGAGTAACAAAGATGATAATGGGTCTGGAAGCTAAACCATACGAAGAACGGTTGAGGGAACTGGGTATGTCTAGCCAATCGGGGTCACGTCACGAGCTTCATCACTTGAGACTTTCAAGAAGAGATTGGACTGCCATTTGTCAGAAATGGTGTAGGGTCTCCTGCTTGAGCGGGGGGGGGGGGTTGAACTAGATGACCTATAAGGTCCCTTCCAAATCTGTTAAACTCTGTCACGTGCAGAGGTGGGTTCCTCCCGGTTCGCACTGGTTCGCCCGAACAGGTAGCAACCCACTGGTGACGTCATGGTGACGTCACGGAACCGGTTCTGTCGGTTCCGGTCCGTGGGCGCCATCTTTTTTTTGGATTTTTTTTGGGGGGGGAATTTTTTTTTTTGGAATTTTTTCCCGGTTTTTTTTCTTCTGCGCATATGCAGAAGCTGCGTTTCCGGAACTGCGCATGCGTCGCCATCTTGTTTTTGGCTTTTTTTTTCCTTTGGAATTTTTTTGTGAATTTTCATCACTGTGCATGTGCGCATGTGCGCGCAAAGTGTGGCCATGCGGCGTGCAATGCGCACGCAGCCACACGGCACGGTTGGAATTTTTTTTGGGGGGGAATTTTTTTGGGGGGAATTTTTTTGGGGGGGGATTTTTTTTCTGGTTTTTTTTTTCTTCTGTGCATGTGCAGAAGCCGAGTTTCGGGCACTGCACATGCATCACCATCTTGTTTTTGGCTTTTTTTGGGGGGGGGGAATTTTTTTGGATTTTTTGGCACTGCGCATGAGGCAGCGTGGGAGGAAGTGAACCAGCAGCGAGGTAAGTTAGAACCCACCCCCTGGTCACGTGATCACCTTTTGCAACCTTCTGAGCAAAGTCAATGGGGGAAACAAGATTCACTTAACAACCATATTGCTAACTTAACAATTGCAGTGATTCACTTAACATGGTGGTTTGTAAAATGGAGCAAAACTCTCTTAACAACTGTCTTGCTTAGCAACTGAAATGTTGGGCTCAATTTTGGTTGTAAGTCGAGGACTGCCTGTTGTAGATACCAAGAAAGTTTTACTTTATTTAGTTCCTGCATTATATCAGCTTTCTCCAACCACTACCTGAGGTGGGAGAAGACTAAGGATACAATCCTCATGGGTTGCTCCTGAGTAATGAGTAATCAATATATACTGTGCTTAAACATGAGGCTCCATTGTTAGCAGCCACCAGTGACTTATTCCATACATTTTCATTAAGTGTTGTACCTTATGATTCTTGACGAATGTATCTTGTCTTTTTATGTACACTGAGAGCATATACACCAAAGACAAATTCCTTGTGTGTCCAATCACACTTGGCCAATAAAGAATTCTATTCTATTCTATTCTATTCTATTCTATTCTATTCTATTCTATTCTATTCTATTCTATTCTATTCTATTCTATTCTACTCTACTCTACTCTACTCTACTCTACTCTACTCTACTCTACTCTACTCTACTCTACTCTACTCTACTCTATTCTATTTTTCTCATTGCCTGTTAAATCATCAATATTAGGGAGAGTGACTTCTTGCGATAGCAATAGCACTTGGACTTTATAGCACTCCCTGAGTGGTTTACAGAGTCAGCCTATTGCCACCAACAATCTGGGTCCTCATTTTACCGGCCTCAGTAGGACAGAAGGTTGAGTCAACCTTGAGCCGGTCAGGATAAAACTCCCGACTGTGGGCAGAGTTAGCCTGCAATACTGCAATTTAACCACTGCACCACCAGGGCTCTTCTGCCAATTATTCACTTCATATCCAATACCGAATAGAATAGAATAGAATAGAATAGAATAGAATAGAATAGAATAGAATAGAATAGAATAGAATAGAATAGAATAGAATAGAATAGAATAGAAGTAGAGTAGAGTAGAGTAGAGTAGAGTAGAGTAGAATTGAATTAGCACTTAGACTTATATACCGCTTCACAGTACTTTACAGCCCTCTCTAAGCGGTTTACAGAGTCAGCCTATTGCCCCCAACAATCTGGGTCCTCATTTTACTGACCTCGGAAGGATGGAAGGCTGAGTCAACCTTGAGCCTTTTCAGGATCGAACTCCTGACTGTGAGCAGAGTTAGCCTGCAATACTGCAATTTAATCACTGCACCACCAGGGCTCTTCTGCCAATTATTCACTTCATATTTCCCCACCCCCCCGAAAGGCTATGGACTTAGGTGCTTCTTTAATAATTGTTCTAAATCGATCGCTATTATTTTTCCAGTTGACCCCAAGTTTGAATATCATAGAAGGAGAATCTTGATGTTACATATAATAACGGTGGCAAGGATTGCCTTTGTGCAATATTGGAAGAAAGACAGTAGCCCACCAGAGGAACTAGTGATCCAAAAAATATTTGATTGTGCGGAGATGGACAAACTCACATTAGAGTTAAAGGAAAAGGATGATTCAGAATACTATGCGGTATGGGAGAATTGGTATGAATGGATAGACAATAGAAATAAGAAATATAAATGTACATAGAATTAGATTGATTGGAAATAGAATGTATTTAATGTACTGAATATTGATCCTAACTGTATGAACAATGTCATAGATCTGTTAATTATGTGATAGAGGCATGTAAAGAAAAATTGCGTAATAAAAACAATTTTTTTTTAAAAAAAAAGGAGAATCTTAGCTTAATCTCTCCACTCACCATTTCAATATTGTACATAATATCCAGGTTTTTGCCTACTGGTATTTCCTGGTATTTGTCACATTACAAAAAAGATGTTGAGGCTTTGGAAAAAGTGCAGAGAAGAGCAACTAAGATGATTAAAGGCCTGGAGACTAAAACATATGAAGAACGGTTACAGGATTTGGGTATGGCCAGTCTAGAGAAAAGAAGGACTAGTGGGGAACATGATAGCAGTGTTCCATTATTTGAGAGGCTGCCACAAAGAGGAGGGGATCAATTTATTTTCCAAAGCACCAGAAGGCAGAACAAGAAGCAACGGATGGAAACTAATCAAGGAGAGAAGCATCCTGGAATTAAGGAGAAACTTCCTAACAGTGAGGACAATTAACCAGTGGAACGGCTTGTTTTCAGAAGTTGTGGGTGCTTCATCATTGTAAGTTTTTAAGAAGAGACTGGACAGCCACTTGTCTGAAATGTATAGGGTCTCCTGCTTGAGCAGGGGGCTGGACTAGAAGACCTCCAAAGTCCCTTCCCTTGCATCTGATTCTGATACAATTAAAACAAACCCCATGCGCTGTCTTTTATAACTCACATTCTTCATCTGAACTAGTTGGCGAACTGTCCTAATTATCCCAGAACGGCCTAAAATAGAAACAAATATTTTCTGATAAGCAAGAATTGTTGCCATAGTAACTGTACTTAACTACTTTCTCACTGCATGATTAAGGCTAGGAGATGCTGTGAAATTGGAGGGGTTTTTCCCCCCTGATTTTATTTATTTATTTTTATCTATATTTCATATTTCTTAACCTCCCACCTTCCCTGCCAAAAAACGTTTTGTGGCTGTGACAGCTATTTGGAGCAATGAAATCCATACCCCCCCCTTTTTTTTCAAAATTAGGCCGTTGGGCCAAACTGCATTTCTTTTTAATTTCAGGGGAAAAAATTAGGTTGAAAGACGCGTGTCCACTAGAATGCACATTCTGACAACAGAATGGCATTTCAGCAGGGCTTCTTATAGTTGTGTTCATGCAAGAAACTACTAGAAGCAGAGTCAATGGCGTTTTCCATACAGGTAGTCCTCGACTTACGACCACAATTGAGCCCAAAATTTCTGTTGTTAAGTGAGATATTTGTTAAGTGAGTTTCGCCCCATTTTACGACTTTTCTTGCCACAATTGTTTAGTGAATCACTGCAGTTGATAAGTTAATAATCCGGTTGTTAAGTGAATCTGGCTTCCCCATTGACGTTGCGTGTCAGAAAGTCGCCAAAGGGGAATCATGTGACCCCAGGATGCTGCAACGGTCATAAGTAAGAACCAGTTGCCCAGCATCTGAATTTTGATCACATGTGTGTGAAATGGTCATAAGTAACTTTTTTCAGTGCCGTTGTAACTTTGAATGGTCACTAAACAAACTGTTGTAAGTCGAGGACTGCCTGTATAATGGATGCAGGAATTGGGAATGTCTAGTCTAGTGAAAAGAAGGACTAGGGGAGACATGATAGCAGTGTTCCAATATCTCAGGGGCTGCCACAAAGAAGAGGGAGTCAAACTATTCTCCAAAGCACCTGAGGGTAGAACAAGAAGCAATGGGTGGAAACTAAACAAGGAGAGAAGCAACTTAGAACTAAGGAGAAATTTCCTGAGAGTTAGAACAATTAATCAGTGGAACAACTTTCCTCCAGAAGTTGTGAATGCTCCAACACTGGAAGTTTTTAAGAAGAGATTGAACAGTCATTTGTCTGAAATGGTATTTGGCCTCCTGCTTGAACAGGGGGTGAGACTAGAAGTCCTCCAAGGTCCCTTCTAACTCGATTATTCTGTTAATGCGTGGACACATTTTTCAGGATTTAACATTGCACTGGCAGCTTCCTTTCTTCCTATCTTTGGGGAACAAATCCCCAGACAAACCAAACCCATCATTGCAAGCAAAATGCTCATCCTTTTGTAACCCTTTCGCCGGCCAAGTTGTAGCCCAGTCCTCTTCCAAATGGGCACCTTTCAAACCCGCTGCTTGCTGCAAACCCCACGGTCCTTGAAATAAATCTGAAATCAAGAAAGGAAAAATATGTGTAGCTCAGGGTTGAAAGGAGAGGTCCTTGATGCTCTCTGAGCTTGGTTGTTTCCTTGCAGATGTTTCATTACCCAAACTAGGTAATATTATCAGTGTTAGAAGGGAGGGGTATTTGTGGAGAGGAGGAAGAGGAGGAGGAGGAAGAGGAGGAAGAGGAGGAGGAGGAGGAGGAGGAGGAGAAGCAGCTTTTGGTGCTCTCTGACCTTGGTTGTTTTCTTGCAGATGTTTCTTTTATTTTTTTAGATATTTAGATGTTCCAGCTAAATATGAGCCAGCAGTGTGCAGCGGCAGCCAAAAAAGCCAACGCAATCCTAAGTTGCATTAACAGAGGGATACAATCAAGATCAAGTCAGGTACTAATACCACTCTATAAAGCCTTAGTAAGACTGCACCTAGAGTACTGCATCCAGTTTTGGTCACCACACTATAAAAAAGCTGTTGAGACTCTAGAAAGAGTGCAGAGATGAGCAACCAGGATGATTAGGGGACTGAAGAACGGTTACAGGAACTGGGCATGGCCAGTCTAGTGAAGAGAAGGACCAAGGGAGACATGATAGCAGTCTTCCAATATTTGAGGGGCTGCCACAGAGAGGAGGGGATCAAGCTATTTTCCAAAGCACCTGAAGGCCAGACAAGGAAGAATGGATGGAAAGTGATCAAGAAGAGGTTCAACCTGGAAATAAGGAGGAACTTTCTGACAGTGAGAACAATCAACCAATGGAAATTGCCGAACTTCTGGTTGGGCCATTGGGTCCATTTTTCGCCTTCCCCAGGCTTCAGGAAAGCCTCCTGAAGCCTGGGGACACCCCCCGCGCATGCGTGCACAACCCCCCCCACGCTGCCCCCCACACACACATGCGCACAGGGCTCACTAAAGCCTCCAGAGCCTGTGGATGGCGAAAAACGGTAGGCCCATTGGCCCCATTTTTCGCCATCCACAGGTTCTGGAGGCTTTCCTGAGGCCTGGGGAGGGCGAAAAACGGCAAAACGGGCCTACCGGAAGTCCAGAGGCTTCAGTGAGGTCTGCGCACATGTGGGGGGGGCAGCGCGAGGGGGGGGTTGTGCATGCATGTGCGGGGGGAGGGCATTGCATTATGGGTGTGGGCACGCGCACGCGCGCTATCGCGCATGCTTGCGCCCTTTTGGCACCTGAGCAAAAAAGGTTCGCCATCACTGGTGTAGGGTCTCCTGCTTGAGTGGGGGGTTGGACTAGATGACCTACAAGGTCCCTTCCAACTCTGTTAATCTGTTAGATCTGTTATTACCCAAACTAGGTGACATCATCAGTGCCTGAAGTTATCTAGTTTGGGTAATGAAATGTCTGCAAGAAAATAACCAAGCTCAGAGAGCATCAAGGACATCTGAAATTTGAAACCAGCTAAGCAGGCAGAGGCTGACCCGAAATGGATTTAATGGGTGAGTGAAGGGAAAGTGGCTGCCATGCCAAAGTTGTAGCAATGGGACACGGGCTTGCCATGTGCCAGTCCAGTGCTTGCCCTACATGCTGGCATGGCATGGGAGAGGCGTGGAGGCCAGTCCGAAGTCCCTGGGACCTTGCTTAATCTCCCATTGAGCCGTCCGGACAAAATGCACCAGCCATCGTGGTCTTCCAGGCTGACATTCCTTGAATTCTTTTAGGAGATATTTGGCAGCATCTGGAAAGCAGTTGCAAGCCCTCTTCGCTGCTCCCCCCCTCCCCATCTTTCCTGCAAGGCAGGAAGGCGTTCAGCTGCACCTCTGCAGTTCTTTCCCTTCCCACAAGCCTCTGTGGCAGCCACCCCCCTCCCGTTCCCATGGCAACAGGGATGGTGATGCTTACTGGAGCTGACAGTGTCCCAATTTAACTCTCCCCCACTCCCTCCCCTCCCTCGCCAGCCCAGCCTCCTTCTTCTCCCTCGTCCCAACCCCCTTCTGCCAGATCAGGCGTGCAGTTCCCGGGGAAGGCAGCAGGAGGCAGCACTTCATCATAGCTGCCGCGGGAAGGGACCAAAACTCTTTAGGAAAAGTTGCTTGGAAACGTCGAGGATGGACGGGGCTAAATGGGGGTTTTGGCCGGCCTTTCGTTTCGAAGACGATCTTGGAGGGTCGTGGAGAAGGTTGGCCTGGCTGGAAAGCAACGTGGGTCGGGCTAGCGGGCCGTTGCCCCGTTTGCATTTCTGCACAATTCGTTATAAAGCAAGCCGAGCCGTCCCCACCGTCTGAAGTCCGTCCAGCTTTCCTCGCGTTGCAACTAGAAAGCAAGCCGCCGGCCCGCGAAAGCACCTTGGTTGCCTGCGCTCGACCACGTGGGAAATGTCACCGGGGAGGGGGAAACACCCGAGGGCGCCTGCTCGGCACGTGTGGAAGAGAGATTGGGATTCAGAATGAAGCTTTTCTTCCACGGATAAACTCCTCTGCTCCCAGATCCGGCTCAGGACGTAATTACTCGATAGGTTGGAGGGCAGGAGGAGGAGGAGGAGGAGGAAGAGGAATAGCTTACAGAAGCACGTTTGCAAGAAATCTTTCTGAGAATCGGAGTTTTGGAGGGACTTTTGAAGCGGTCTAGGTTGGGTTCAGGGAGGAGGAGGAGGGGAAGGAGGAGGGGGGAAGGGAGAAGAAGGAGGAGGAGGAGAAGGAAGAAGAAGAAGAAGAGGAGGAGGAGGAGGGAAGGAGAGTAGGAGGGGGAAATGGGGAGGAGGAGAAGGAAGAAGAAGAAGGAGGAGGAGGAGGAGGAGGAAGAAGAAGAAGAAGAAGAAGAAGAAGATGAAGAAGAAGAAGAAGAAGAAGAAGAAGAAGAAGAAGAAAGAAGAAGAAGATGAAGAAGAAGAAGAAGAAGAAGAAGAAGAAGAAGAAGAAGAAGAAGAAGAAGAAGAAGAAGAAGAAGAAGAAGAAGAAGAAGAAGAAGAAGAAGAAGAAAAACAACTGCATTTCACATCCTTTCCATTATTGATGTTTCCTGTAATTTGAGGTTTCCCTACAAGGAAATACACTCCTTTCCATTTTTCTGGCTTTACGACTGAGTTAAATGGGCAGCAGGGAGAGTAGATGTTCGCCCTTCTGTAAATATATGACAAACTATCTTACCATCCCCTTCCTGCCAGCCATCTAGCTGCTGTTAGGATTCCCCAACCCCCCCCCTCCAGTTTTGAAGTGGAACAAAGCCACATCTTTGCAAACATCACAGGGCTAAGGGGGCCTTGACTGGGTGGTGATAGAGAAAACATAAGTAAGAGGAAGCATCCAGATGTCTCCGGAGACTCACATCACTCGCCTTCAAAATCATGTCCCATGCTTTTCACAAGGATTTTGTAGTACACACACATATACATTGATTGCTTATTTGTACCCTATGACAATCATTAAGTGTTGTACCTTATGATTCTTGACGAACTTATCTTTTCTTTTATGTACACTGAGAGCATATGCACCAAGACCAGGGGTGAAATTCAAAATTTTTCCAAACCAGTTCTGTGGGCGTGGCTTGGTGGGTGTGGCAGGGGAAGGATACTGCAAAATCTCCATTCCCACCCCACTCGGGCCAGCCAGAGGTAGTATTTGCCGGTTCTCCGAACTACTCAAAATTTCCGCTACCAGTTCTCCAGAATCTGTCAGAACCTGCTGGATTTCACCCCTGACCAAGACAAATTCCTTGTGTGTCCAATCACACTTGGCCAATAAAATTCTATTCTATTCCATTTTTTTCTTCTATTTTATTCTATTCTATTCTATTCTATTCTATTCTATTCTATTCTATTCTATTCTATTCTATTCTATTCTATTCTATTCTATTCTAAATATACATATACGCCACCGAACTAGCAAGTCACTGAATTGTGGTGGTGCTTTGCTGAAGTTGTTACTGTTATTATTATTAATAATAGCAATAGCACTTAGACTTATATACCGCTTCACAGTGCTTTCCAGCCCTCTCTATGCAGTTTACAGAGTCAGCATCTTGCCCCCAACAATCCGGGTCCTCATTTTAAGAGACCTCGGAAGGATGGAATGCTTGATAACAAGCAGCATGTTGGTAATATTATTGTTATTACAACATTGGCAGTTAGGTGCCTTTATAGGTTTTGTATTTCAACTGCTAACACAACGTTGTGTAAAGGAATTTGAGGTCCTTCTTAGAATAGAAATAGAAATAATAGAATAGAATTATTAGAATAGAATAGAATGGAATAGAATGGAATGGAATGGAATGGAACGGAACGGATCTTTTTGCCACAGTTGTTAACTGAATCACTACAGTTGTTAAGTTACTAACATGGTTGTTAAGTGAATCTGGCTTCTCCATTGATTTTGCTTGTCAGAAGGTCGCATAAGGGGATCACATGACCTCGGGACTCTGCAACCGTCATAAATACATGCCAGTTGCCAAGCGTCTGAATTTTGTTCAAATGACTACAGGGATGCAGCAATGGTCGTAGTAAGTGTGAAAAACGGTCAAACGTCATTTTTTTCATTGCCGTTATAACTTCGGACGGTCACTAAATGAATGGTTGTAAGTTGAGGATTGCCTGTAGTTATTAGAATCATAGCAATTATGCCTTATCCAACCTGGTTTTCATTTCATTTTTATTTTCTTATGACCTTCATTTGTTTGCCTGGCCAAAACGAAGAGAAAAAAAACAGCTTCCAAGTTTACCTGTTGCTTTGTTTGTTGTTTTTAATATTTTGATTTTCCAGTTTTTAAAATGATTATATATTCCTTTTAAGTTTCGATTGGGAGCTGTCCAGAGTTGGCTGAAAGATGGGCTGCTATATGAATGTTTTAAATAATAAATAAAATAAATCTAAATGGGTGAAATTCTAGCTTCAGAGGTCTACTTGGAATTTCTGCTTGTTATCAGCCTATGTTTCATTTCCACAAAAAACATTCAGAACATCTTATGACACTAAAGTAACAAAATAATAATAATAATAATAAAACCACTGCAGCCATAAAAGGAAAGGGGAACTCATTCTTTTATCCCCCTTAGGAGCCGAGGTGGCGCAGTGGTTAGAGTGCAGTACTGACTGCAAGCTGCAGTTCGGCAGTTCAAATCTCACCGGCTCAAGATTGACTCAGCCTTCCATCCTTCCCAGGTGGGTAAAATGAGGACCCAGATTGTTGGGGGCAATATGCTGACTCTGTAAACCGCTTAGAGAGGGCGGTAAAGCACTGTAAAGCGGTATATAAGTCTAAGTGCTATTGCTATTGCTATTTTGCATCGAACAGTAGTGAGACCTCATTAGTTACTGAGGAGTAAAAATAAAATTAAGAAAAGCAGAGTAGGTCACATGCTTCCCAGATTTAAAATGGCTGGATGTGCCTTAGCAAGAAGCAACAGAATGGAGGTCAATGTCTCAGATGTGGCTCAGAGGTGGGTTCCTCCCGGTTCGGACCGGATCGCCTGAACCGGTAGCTGGTGACATCACAGTGATGTCACGGATCCGGTTTGGTCGATGCCGGTCTGTGGGCGCCGCCATCTTTTTTTAATTTTTATTTTTTAATTTTTTTTTGGAATTTTTTTCCGTTTTTTTTTCTTCTGCGCATGTGCAGAAGCTGAGTTTCCGGCAATGCGCATACGTCACCATCTTGTTTTTGGCTTTTTTTTGGGAGGGGGGAATTTTTTTCTGATTTTTCAGCACTGCGCATGCGCGCGCCCACACGCCACGGGTGGAAGCGAACTGGCAGTGAGGTAAGTTAGAACACACCCCTGATGTGGCTTTACCTGGTTCCTGATCTCACCTGAGATTATGAGATTCGTTGCTATATATTAACTCCAGCTGGATGGGAAAGTGGTTATGGAGCAGAATCAGAAGTGGGATTCACATAATTTCCCTACCGGTTCGCTCAGCACCGAAAAGGTGAGTGCGCGTGTGTGCACGCTCGCTTCGGTCACTCGCGCGCCTTCCGCTCATGCGCTTTGCTCATGCGCACGTCTTGCACAGGGGTGTGTTCTAACTTACCTCACTGCCGGTTCGCTTCCTCCCGCGCTGCGTGGCACATGCGCAGTGCTGAAAAATCTGAAAAAAAAATCCCCCCCCAAAAAAGTCAAAAACAAGATGGCGACCCATGTGCAGTGCTGGAAACTCAGCTTCTGTGCATGCGCAGAAGAAAAAAACGGATTTTAAAAAAAAAAAATAATTCAATTTTTTTTTAAAAAAAAGATGGCAGCGCCCACAGACCGACACCGACCGAACCGGATCTGTGACATCACCAGCGGGTTGCTACCGGTTTGGGCGAACCGGTCCGAACCGGGAGGAACCCACCTCTGGTCTTGCACGCATGTGCGTGGCTTGAAAACGTGGCTAAAGAGCTGCCCAGAGTCCCTTGGGAGTTGGGCGGCATACAAATTTAATAAATAATAATAATAATAATAATAAATAGGATGGCATAGCGCCAGGGCAGGTGGGCAGGCAGGCCCACCCGCGGGTCGTTACTACCGGTTCGCCCAAACTGGTCTGAACCAGCTGAATACCACCTCTGAGCAGAATATTTAAATGAAGAAAAGAGTTTGATCTAATAAGCTTCTGTTAAACACAAGACTGCGAGTGGCAGTTGCAACAAGCTTTCCACCCACGGGTGCATAACTGACAGCTGGATTTCCAGCTGTTAACATTCTTTTGTCAGGTTCAAGGGTCAACAATACATTCCCCCCCCAAGAGATTTGATAGTGTGTCCTTAAGGTCCAGGGGATTGTAGGAAAAGGACAGGCCTGGGGGTGGAGTCAAGAGGGGATTCAGCCTGGAGTTTTTAGGTTCCCACAAACGGTAGGAACTGATCTTTGAAAAAAATCCCATTGGTGGTGGGGCTTTCAAATGGTAATATTTTGAAAAGTGGTATTCACCTTTGGAATTAGTACCCCCCCTTTTTTTTTTTTAAAAAAAAGACATGCTTTGGCTACATGTCTTTCTCTAATGAAAAGGGGAAAAGAGGAAAAGGGTCAACTATGGGGTAGATTCAGGTCTGCTGTATGAGTGATGGCTTCATATTAGCATTGCTTTATAAAGCCTTAGTAAGGCCACACCTGGAATACTGCATCCAGTTTTGGTCACCACATTAGAAAAAAGATGTTGAGACTTTGGAAAAAGTGCAAAGAAGAGCAACTAAGATGACTAAAGTCCTGGAGACAAAAACATGAAGAACGGTTACAGGATTTGGGTTTGGCTAGTCTAGAGAAAAGAAGGAGTAGGGGGGGGGGATATGATAGCAGTATTTCAGGATTTGAGAGGTTGCCACAAAGAAGAGGGGGTCAAGTTATTTTCCAAAGTACCAGAAGGCAGGACAAGAAACAATGGATGAAAACTAATCATGGAGAGAAGCAACCTGGAATTAAGGGGAAACTTCCTAACAGTGAGGACAATTAACCAGTGGAACAGCTTTCCTTCAGACGTTGTGGGTGCTTCATCACTGGAGGATTTTAAGAAGAGACTGGACAGCCATTTGTCTGAAATGGTATAGGATCTCCTGCTTGAGCAGGGGGCTGGACTAGAAGATCTCCAAAGTCCCTTCCAGCTCTATTCTGATTCTAATGGTTTTTTTTTTTTTAATTACTGATGCTATAAAAAAAGTCCCTGTCAGCGGGATAGGTTAAAGTGTGCCCATGTAGGTGAGAAAGGACAGGCTGAGGCTGGAGGTGGAGTCAAGAGAAGAAGCAGCCTAGAGTCATTCCCACAAGCGATCCAAGTCCAACTCTTCTTGAATTCTGTTCACTCTTATCCAATTTAGCGCCAATTGAGTGCTGACCATTAATTGACTAGACTCTTGCGTATAGGGTGAAAATCGATATGAAAATTTGAAAATAGGCCGGAAGTTACTTTTTTCAGTGCCACTGTAACTTTGAATGATCACTAAATGAATAGTTGTCTCAAAGGTGCTTTCTTCAAGAGGCAAGTGGACTTTCTGGTTTTTCTCTGAAGACGTTTCGCTTCTCATCCAAGAAGCTTCTTCAGCTCTGACTGGATGGTGGGGAATGGAAGGATTTAGACTCCTTGCAGACAGCTTGTCATTTGCATTCTTGTAGAGAGTCGTTGAGGCCACTTGGAGGTTTACTTGAGTGGTGCAAATGGGTGTGGAGCCTTTTTGGAACTGCTGAAAGGACTGTGTTGTAGATTGGAGATAGATGATGTCATATCCCTCCCCTGTTGAGAGGGGGCTGTTCAATTTTGACATAGATGGCCTCTTTGACCCCTCTTTCAAACCAGCGGTCCTCTCTGTCCAAAATGTGGACTTTTCTGTCTTCAAAAGAGTGGCATTTGTCTTTTAAATGCAGATGGACTGCTGAATCTTGTCCTGATGTGTTTGTTCTCCTATGTTGTGCCATGAGTTTATGAAGTGGTTGTTTTGTTTCCCCAAGGTACAGATCTGCACATGTCTCACTGCATGGTACTGCATATACCACTTTGCTCAGTGTCTGTCTGGGTGTTTTATCCTTGGCAGTGGACAAGCTCCTGCCTTAGTGTATTCTTGGCTTTGAAGTGTGCACGTATGTTATGTTGGCTGAAGATCCTCCTGAGCTGTCTGCAAGGAGTATAAATCCTTCCATTCCCCACCATCCAGTCAGAGCTGAAGAAGCTTCTTGGATGAGAAGCGAACAGTCTTCAAAGAAAAACCAGAAAGTCCAGTTGCCTCTTGAAAAAAAGCACCTTTGGGACAGCCATGACCTGGATGACTGAGAATCTCCACAGACATTTACACAAATGGTTGTAAGTTGAGGACTGCCCATATTTATTTTTGCTTTAATTTTCAGTCCTAAACTGTCTTTTGATCGAATTAGATGAATTTAGTTGGGTCTTCTGCTTGCTGGTTCTATGACTGGAGTTACATTTTGTTTGTGCCTAGGTTTAAAAAGCTGTTAGAATCATGGCATACAGGCTTGTTAAATAAATACATTGACAAATTTCTCAGACATCAAAAGATTATGACTTTTTTTTCAGTAGAAATGCTGTTTTTTTTTTTTTTTTTTTTTTTTTTTCTTTTTTTTTTTTAAAGTTTGCTAAATAAAATTAACCCTCTTTCTCCTTTCTCTCCTTAATTTCAAACCTTCTCGAGAGAGGAATTTTTTTTTTTTGTAGCTCTAAGGAAATAAGCTGCCACCTTTATGATTCTTTGTTAGATTTATATCCCACCTGACAAGAATTTTCAAGGTGGCTGACAGCAAGATAAAAGTACATTCAAAACACGACAATTAAACCATCAGTAACCAAATTTAAAGTCATTTATTTTATTGTGTATTTATTTTTAATGCATTGCTGTCAAAGCAATTTGAACGTTGGAGAAGCCGAGAGACCGTCAAAACAATGAAAGACGATGAAAAGGTTACATTATGGAGGGCCTGACTCCATTTTTAAAAGCAAAGAAGAACGGAGAAGAAAAAAAGAGAATATCACTCTTTGGGAATGTCATAGAAGGAGTAAGAACATTCTAAAAATAAGCATAGACAGTTAGTCCTCGACTTATGACCACAATTGAGCCCAAAGTTTCTGTTGCTAAGTGAGACAGTTTTTTAAAGTGAGTTTTGTCTCTTTTTGCGACCTTTTTTGCCGCAGCTGTTAAATGAATCTCTGCAGTTAGCAACACAGTTGTTAAGTGAATCTGGCTTCCCCATTGACTTTGCTTGTCAGATGGTTGCAAAAGGGACACTGCAACCATCATAAATACGAGTCAGTTGCCAAACGTCTGAATTTTTTTCCCTTTAAATCCATATCAATCCTTTTTATTAGTCTATAATGTAAAATGCAAAAATACAAAAGCAAATAATAGGAAAAATAGGGGAGGAACAAGGGAAGAGAAAAGTGTAGAGAAGAAGGAAAAAAAGAAAGAAAAGATATTGACTTCCGACTCCCTTTGGGGTAGTAGAATAATAAGTAACACCGAACCTCATCTTTTTACTTTTATATAATAGTATACACTAGCTACTTCTATAACAACAGATCTATCTAATCAGTAAAACCCAAAATCAAAGTTTCATTTTTTTCCACCTCAAGCACAAAGTCCAGAAGTGGTTTCCAAGTAGAAACAAAAGTATTTGTGGTTTTGTTTCTTTTATCAAAGCAGTCAATTT
The DNA here is from genome assembly GCA_003457575.1 of Thermophis baileyi. Taxonomy (NCBI): domain Eukaryota; kingdom Metazoa; phylum Chordata; class Lepidosauria; order Squamata; family Dipsadidae; genus Thermophis; species Thermophis baileyi. The sequence continues at coordinate 199,334 of QLTV01003767.1, read as the reverse complement.
AGCCAGCTCTACTAACTCCATCAAGTTTTTTTTTTGCAACCATCCATCTCTTGTGGGGATTGAAACGTCTTTCCATTTTTGTGCCTAAAATAATTTTGCTGCCGTCAACATTATAACATCAAAGTTCCAAATTCTGAATTTTGATCAGTTGACCCTGGGGATGCTGCAACAGTTGTAAGTGTGAAGAAGTGTCATAAGTCACTTTTTTTCGGTGCTGTCACTACATGTCACCACGTGAACTGTTGTAAGTCGAGGACTGCTTGTAGCAATAGCAATAGCACTTAGACTTATATACCACTTCACAGTGCTTTACAGCCCTCTCTAAGCAGTTTACAGAGTCAGCCTATTGCCCCCAACAATCTGGGTCCTCATTTAATTGACCTCAGAAGGATCCGATTATTGTATCCAATTATTTAAAAGGGCCAATCATTCCCAAATGTCATAGTTAGGATACAGAGAGCCTCTCAGATGTACAGACTTTAAACAGTTTATGATATTAAATATTAAAATCAACTCTTTGAATTGTGCCTGGAAAACAACTGACAATCAATGTAAATCTTTCAAAATGGACTTGATATATTCTTGGTATTTTGTACTGGATAGCATCCTAACACTGCACCAGTGGAAATCTCCAGACAGTCTGGGAGGACATTCCCAGATGCCGTGTACGTTTGTTTGCTTATACACCACCTTTATTAGTTTTTATTAATTAATTAAATTATTTTTATTAATTTTATAAACAATTCAAGATGGTGAACATACCTAATATTTCTTCTTCCTGCTTTCTCCACTGCACCCAGTGAGGTGGGTTGGGCTGAGAGAGAGGGATTGGTCCATTGACACCCCCCTCCCCCGGCTGGTTTTCATGGCTAAAGCGGGACTAAAACTCACGGTCACTTGGTGGTTGGTCCAAAGTAACCCAGCCGGTTTACATGCCCAAGGTGGGACTAGAACTCAGAGTCTCTTGGTGATTGGCACAAAGACATTTTGATGGCTTTTGTGCCGAAGGTGGGACTAGAGCTCACAGCCTTTTTGAAATTTGGCTCAAAGTAACCCAGCTGGCTTTCATGCCCAAGGCAGGACTAGAACTCACTGTTTCCTGGTGATTGTTCCAAAGTAACCCAGATGGCTTTCGTGCCTAAGGTGGGACTAGAACTCGCAGTCACCTGGTGATTGGCTCAAAGTCATCCAGATGGCTCAAGATCACTCAGCTGCTTCGTGTCTAAAACAGGACTAGAATTCACAGTTTTCCAGTTTTTAGCCTGATGCATCTAGCTGTTCCTCCATCTCCCAAGGTTTTTCTCACTTTCCACTGCAGGAAGTTAAAAGAAGTACCAAGGTTTGCAATGTATTTACACTGAGAACCAGCACGGGCTACTGTTGAAGACACCAGAATAGGAGCGGAAATCCTCTTCCTTTAACCACTGAAGCTCTGAGGGTGACTTTGGACCACCAGCCCTTCTCTCCAAGCCAACCTACCTCACAGGGTTGTTGCAATAGGGAACAATAGGAAGAGGGAATTCTGTAGGCTGCTTTGAACTTGGGCAGGAAAAGCAGAATATAAACTAGCAATATTTATATTGGGAGCGCAGTGGTTAGAACGCAGCAGTGCAGGTTACTTCTGCTGACTGCCAGCTGCCAGCAGTTCAGCAGTTTGATTCTCACCGGCTCAAGGTTGACTCAGCCTTCCATAGCAATAGCAATAGCAATAGCACTTAGACTTATATACCGCTTTACAGTGCTTTACAGCACTCTCTAAGCGGTTCACAGAGTTAGCATATTGCCCCCAACAATCTGGGTCCTCATTTTACCCACCTCGGAAGGATGGAAGGCTGAGTCCACCTTGAGCCGGTGAGATTTGAACCGCTGAACTGCTGAACAGTCAGCTGAAGTAGCCTGCAGTACTGCACTCTAACCACTGCGCCACCTCGGCACTTCCATCCTTCCAAGGTCGGTAAAATGAGGACCCAGATTGCTGGGGGCAATAGGCTGACTCTGTAAACTGCTTAGAGAGGGCTGGAAAGCAGAGTCCCTTGGGAGTTGGGCGGCATACAAATTTAATAAATAATAATAATACTAATAAACAATTGGGAAGCGGTATATAAGTTTAAGTGCTATTGCTACTATACAGTATAGTAGCAATAGTATGTGTTCTATGTTGCAAACTCTATTATTGGTAGCAGTGAAAATATACTATCCCTTGAAAATATGCAGATGTGTTAAGGAAATGCAGGGAAGTCATCTTTGAGTCTCTCTGGGTCGGTCTGTCTGTCTGTCTGTCTGTCTGTCTGTCTGTCTGTCTGTCTGTCTATCTATCTATCTATCTATCTATCTAT
>QLTV01003767.1:166384-177632 GCA_003457575.1 Thermophis baileyi | reverse complement strand
GCGCGCCCCCGCCGCGCCCGCGCGGGGGGGGGGGGAGGGAGAGAGAGAGAGAGAGAGAGAGAGAGAGAGAGAGAGAGAGAGAGAGAGAGAGAGAGAGAGAGATGATTGAGAAAAGAGAGACAAAGAGAGTTACTGTAGATAAATAGATGAGAGAGAAACAGAGACAGAGAAACTGAAACTCATTCTGCTGTTTCTTTTACCTTCCTGCCTTCCCCTTTGGCCTTAAACTTTCTGCTGTTTTTATTTATTTATTTATTTTGTCATTTCACTGCATGGTGAGCCTCTGCAGTCCAGTGGCTCCTTAATGCCTCCTCTTTCAAAAGCAGCCGGCTTGCTTCAGAGTAATTACTCTGTAATTACTGACTGATTTGCTGTCACCAACAGAAGGGCAGGGACAGGGCTTTGTGAATTGGCACTATTAGTGCCCTATTAAAATGGCACCGGCGGCATCATTAAGCCCTTCACGCTTCCATATTGTCATGGGCAAGGCCACCTCCTCGTCGCTTGGCTTGCCTTTGATGCAGGAAGCCCTGGACACACAAAGGACTTTGGAAGGCTGCAACGGTCTTTGGCATCATTGCCCACCAGCCCTGCAACCCGATTTCACTGCCATGAGGCCTAGAAATCCTGGCCTTAAGAACAATAACAAGGACAAGATGATTAGGGGACTGGAGGCTAAAACATACGATGAATGGTTGCAGGAATTAGGTATGTCAAGTTTAATGAAAAGAAGGACCAGGGATGACATGCTAGCAGTCTTCCAATATCTCAGGGGCTGCTGCAAAGAAGAGGGAGGGTCAACTTATTCTCCAAAGCCCCTGAAGGCAGGACAAGAAGTAACGGATGTAAACTAAACAAGGAGAGAAGCAACTTGGAACTAAGGAGAAATTTCCTGACAGTGAGAACAATGAATCAGTGAAAGGACTTGCCTCCAGAAGTTGTGGATTCTCCAACACTGGAGGTTTTTAAGAAGATATTGGATGGCCATTTGTCTGAAATGATATAGGGTTTCCTGCCTGAGCAGGGGGTTGGACTAGAAGACCTCCAAGGTCCCTTCCAATTCTGTGATTCTGTTATTCCGTTGTCCATCTGAGTATCACATTATCGGTATTTCCTACCTTCCCAGCCAGCTTCCAACAAGCAACGTCAATGAGGGGAGCCGGATTCACTTAACAACCGTGTGACTTCCTTAACTACAGTGATTCGCTGAACAACCATGGTAAAAAACAAAGGGCATAAAATCTGGCATAACTCATTTAACAGCCACTTTGCTTAACAGTGGAAATTCTGGTCGCAATTGTGCTGGTAAACTAAGGACTATCTGTAGAAGAATGTGGAGTTGGCCTTGAAGAAAGAATTCAAGAAACATTAGGCCATTAGCTTAGATAGAGAGGAGAGGGTGAAGAAAAACCAAGATTGTCTCAGCTTAATTTTCTTTAATATAAGAGGGGAGAGTTAGAATCTCTGTCAAGTTTTCAGGATTCTATTATAATTTTATGACATAAGCAGGTAAGACATCCCCCGAAAATAAGACCTGGTGCTTATGTCAGGGTTCCAAATAGCATCCAAAATTAAATCAGAGTCCGAGTCCAAGTATTCCTCAAAGTTCCAATTTATTAATAGAGCCATTTTGGCACATCTGGGTGAAACCCGAATCTGAAGTCCTCCGGGTTTCACCACCCCATTGAAAGTTCAAGCTCTTGCCCCCACACCCACAAATCCATCGCGTTGTCCAATCTTCAATTGCCATGATGGCAGAGTCCATCCATCTCCTTCCATGCAGGTGCAGAGGTGCAGAGACAAAGGATGACCTTGGCTTCCTAGAAAGAATTTGTTATGGCTACATACTAACAACCTCATACAATCCTCCCTCCCATTTTCCCACAGTAAAAAATGCATAGTAAAATAGTATAAATTGTGGCAGGCCTAAGATCCCAAATAAAATGGCTTCGGCCTGACAGGCGGCCTCCCCTCAGGAGAAAACCGTATCCTAAAGAAAAGAAGGAAAACAACATATGGGGTTAATACAGCATCACTAACCACCTCTGCCCCCCCCACCAGGGGGACCCTTTGGCTTCAGGTAGCTTCAGACAAAGGGTACCCTTTCCAATGTACTAGATATTGTAAATGACCCCTATACATTCTGGAGTCTAAACTTTTCTTCACTTCGTAATGAGTCTCCCCTTGGATGACTACTGGAGGAGGGGGTGGCTGGGTCTGTGGCCTTATACTAGACCCAATCACAGGCTTTAATAGACTACAATGGAATACAGGGTGAATCTTCCCCAATATTCTAGGTAAATCAAGCTGAACTGTTACTGGGTTGATTATTTTAATTATTGGGAAAGGACCCAAGAACTTTGGTCCTAGTTTCTTGCTAGGCATTCTTAACCGTATATATTTTGTAGACAAGAAAACTTTATCCCCACGCGGGGGGCTGGAGCGATCGGTGGTTGTCAGCTTGCTTCTTGTAGGCTTCTGCCGCTTCAGTCAGTGCTTTCTTGGTGCTTTCACTGACTTTCAGTCAGTGCTTTCTCCCACCCCTTTTTCAGCGTCTCCATCCACTCAGTTAGAGACATGGAAGTGGGGGCTTCTTGGGGTAGTTCAGGCATGGGAACGAATTCCATGCCACTGGTAACCTGAAAAGGAGTTAGTCCAGTGCTGCTATGGACAGCGTTGTTAAATGCCACCTCTGCAAATGGTAGCAACTCTGACCAATTGTCCTGCTGGTAATCCACATAACAACGGATGTATTGTTCGACCATTGCGTTCGTACGTTCAACTGCTCCATTTGTACTCGGATGAAAAGCCGAGCTGAGTCCTTGGGTGGATCCAATAGCCCCCAGGAACTCTCTCCAGAACTTGGCTGTGAACTGTACGCCTTGGTCAGAGATGACTCCTTTTGGCACGCCATGTAGGTGGTAAATGTGTTTGAGAAATAGCTTTGCTAGCTTCCTGGCCGATGGTAGTCCCGAGCAAGCAATGAAATGGGCTTGCTTGGAAAACAAGTCAATGACTGTCCAAATCACCGTATTCCCACTGCTGTCTGGGAGTTCTACAATGAAGTCCATTGCAATTTCCTCCCAGGGTCTGCTTGGGTTAGCTACCTGTTGCAGTAACCCAGGAGGTTTGCCTGGCTGGTTTTTCCTGGTTGCGCACGTGGCACAGCTTTTGACGTAGTCTTCCACCTCGGCTTTCATCTTTGGCCACCAAAACTGGCGTTGGGTTAGGTGGAGAGTTTTTAGGAATCCAAAATGCCCTCCTAGTTTGGAGTCATGGCTTGGTTGCAGTACTTCAAGTTTGTATTCTTTCCATGCCAAGCCTTCACTCATGGTTAGAACTTCTTTATTGTCATTGAGCCAGGGGTTACTGGGTAGAGCCGCTTTCAATGCTGCGGTCAGCTTGTCCTGGCTAGGAGCACCTGGCCGTCTGACTTGCGCTCGGGTGGTGGCTTGTGTGGCAGGGGACCCCCCAATTAACGTCCCGTCCACTTGTTGAAATCGGATGGGGGTGATCAAGGCCCTACTGCGAATCCCCAACTGTTCTACAACCGACTTGCTAATTAAGCATCGCGTGCAGCCCATGTCCACAATCGCCTCTACCTCTCCTTCCTCCCCCGTCCCAGGCACTATAAGTATGGCTTTGATGGCAAAGGGGCGGACGGCTGCACTCACCATTGGGTCCTCTTCACCACTGCTCCCTCCCTCGGAGCATGGAGTGGTTTCCTCTCCTGGCGGAGCCTTGGCCTCATCAGGCTGGGGAGGAGTGCCTTCCACTTGTTGGGTAAGACAACTTCTCTCAGGGGGTTTTGGGGCCCTTTTCTTGGTCTCAGCAGCTGCCCGGGTCCTCGTCTGTGGAACTGGGGCTGGCGCCAGGCACTCTGAGGCTCGATGCCAGGACTGGCCACACCGATACCACTTTACTGCTCTCAGTGCTCCTGGGGGAGGAAGCGTGGCTTGCTTCGTTTGGGACCGGCGGCCCAAAGGTCTCCTGGCCGGTCTTTCGGCCGGGGTTTTTTTCCCGGGGCGAATTTTGTGGTCCAGGACAATGGCCATGGTGTACCAGTCCTGGATCCTGTCCAGAACCCCTCGAATGCTGCAGGATTTCCTCAGCTCCAGATCTAGGGCAGCTTTAAACGTATGCACTAACAGCTGCTCAGGCCAGTCCCGTAGTTTCCCTGCCACTCTTCTGAACTCCCACACTAATTCTTTGGCTGGGCGACCTGCTTGTTTCAGCCCTTGGATTTGCTCCTCAGCTTCCACTTGTCGGGCCACATTGTTAAATCGGACCCTCATCAGGCGGAGGAACTCATCAGCGTCTTCGAGTTCTGGGGCAGCTTCGTCGTGGAGCTCTGCCACCCATTCGGCTGCTTCCCCCTCGTTCATTCCCTCAGTTATCACCGTGATTAGCTCTTGGTCCAAAGGGTATTGGTTCCCAAATTGATCGATGTGCGCACAGACTCGATTTAGGAAGTAGACTAGCTTCCCGGGAGTCCCATCAAATGTCGCTCGAAACCGAGGGGGCGGCACAGGGGCCGGTTGGTCAGCCGCCTGGGCTTGCGCGGCCGGTTGGATGAGCACTTGTGGTTGGGGACCCCCCGGTTGCCCCCCTGCCTGTGGTGGCTGTTGGGCAAGCCCTGGCTGGACCCCGGCAGCTTGGGGTTGCCCTTGCAGTTGTGGTTGGGCCTGCGCGGCTGGGCCGGCCATCGGGGGGGCTGGACCATGTGAAACGCCTGCATGGGGCACGGTTGCTGCAGGGGGCCGGGTGCCCATTGGCATTTGCACCCATCCCAGGCCCAGGAAGAAAGCCCACCCTGACAGGGCTTGACTCGGCAGTGGCAGTTCAAGTCTCGGTGGCTGGCCTGGGGTTGGCATTCCCCATGCGCTTTGCTGCCAGGTCGGCTGGGCCCCAAATCCGGGCTGCTGGGCTATCTGCGCTTCAGTGCGGAGGGGCGGCCACATAGGCTTCGCCCCTGCTGCAAGGCTCGCAGGGGGCTCGCTCTTTGTGGTTTGGAAGGAGACTGAATCCCCCCTCCAGTGGGCTAAGGGTCTTCGCCCTGGGAAGGAGAATGTTGGCTGGGCCAAGTTCCATCTGGGTGCCTCGGAGCTCGAGCAGGGGTTGGTCCAACTTACGCTTAGTCGTCCGAATTGATCGGGGAACCCCGTCAGCGACTGGCTACACGACGGTGGTTGTGACCTCTCATCTTCGGAGTGTTCTGTCAGCGTAAGCCTCGGTTGTCTCCACTCGTGGATCAAGGCTGATCCCGCACCCAGGTGTGGCTCCCATGGCTGTTCCGTGGGAGAAATTAGCCCTCTGGCTGCGCCTTGAGAGGCTCGTTCCAGCTGAGAGAGGTGCTCAGGGGTCGGCTGTTTGCGCTGAGCCCCCAACTGGTGCTCCCTCTCCGCGGCCTCTTCGGCTTCCACCACGGCTTGGGAAGGCGAGTAGATGGTCTCGATATGCATAGGCGATCCATCATCTACTGACTTCTCTGTGGCCTGCTTCTCTTCCTCCATCTTCCCTGAGTCTTTACACCGCCTGGTGCTGGGTCAGTGCTGGGGCTCAGGACCCCGAACAGCACCCCGATGATTCGGGGTAGCTGGGTTATTTTTTAAGGGAGATTCGGGTTAATGTCAGGGTTCCAAATAGCATCCAAAATTAAATCAGAGTCCGAGTCCATTCATTCCTCAAAGTTCCAATTTATTAATAGAGCCATGTTGGCACATCTGGGTGAAATCCGAATCTGAAGTCCTCCAAGTTTCACCACCCAGTTGAAAGTTCAAGCCCTTGCCCCCACACCCACAAATCCATTGTGTTGTCCAATCTTCAATTGCCATGCTGGCAGAGTCCACCCATCTCCTTCCGTGCAGGTGCAGAGGTGCAGAGACAAAGGATGACCTTGGCTTCCTAGAAAGAATTTGTTATGGTTACATACTAACAACCTCATACAATCCTCCCTCCCATTTTCCCACAGTAGAAAATGCATAGTAAAATAGTATAAATTGTGGCAGGCCTAAGATCCCAAATAAAATGGCTTCGGCCTGACAGCTTATTTTGGGGCCTGAAAAGAAAATAAGACTGGGTCTTATTTTTGGGGAAACACGGTAGCACTTATATACTACTTTACAGTGTTTTACAGCCCTCTCTAAGTGGTTTACGGAGTTGGCATACTGCCCCACCAAAAATCTGGGTCCTCATTTTATCGATCTTGGAAGGATGGAAGGCTGAGTCAACCTTGAGCCGGTGAGGATCGAACTACTGCCAGACAGCAGAATAGCCTGCATTACTGCATTCTAACCACTGGGCCACCACGGCAACAGAATTTCATTTTTAATAGCTTATATCAGCTCTGCTATTCATTAGTGCCTGCCTACCGGTGATCACAGGATCTCCTGCCCCTTTCCACACCAGAATGATCAAGTGGTTTGAGGATCTGGAAAGGGCTTTCTAGCTTTACAGGCAGTCCTCGACTTACAACATTCACTTAGTGACCATTCAAAGTTACAACAGCACTGATTTCCCCATTGTGAAAATCATTAATCCGGTGACAGTGGAGTTGAAACTGCACAATTCAGTGCACAACAGCACTGAATTGACTTATGGACATTTTCACACTTATGACCATTGCAGCAGCCCCATGGTCACATGATTAAAAATGGGACGCTTGGCAACTGACTTATATTTATGACGGTCACAGGGGCCCAGGGTCCTGGGATCACCTTATGCGAACTTCTGACAAGCAAAATCAAAGGGGAAGCCCAATTCCCCTAACAACCGGGTTACGAACATAAACCGCTGTGATTCACTCGTAAAATGGGGACAACATTCACTTAACCATCGTCTCGCTTAGCAACAGAATCCATGCTGGTTGTCAAGCATCCAAATTTTGATCAGGTGACCACGGGGATGCCGCGACGGTCATAAGTGTGAAAAACGGTCATCAGTCACTTTGTTCAGTGCCGTTGTAAACTTTGAGCGGTCCCAAAAACAAATGGGTTTAAAAAGAGGACTATCTGTATCAAAGATTGCTCTCTTGATGGCTGACATTTTCTCTGAACAATCTCTGACCGGTAATTCTTCATCCATACCTTCCCTGTTTGGGATGTTAGATGTTAAGTGTTTTTTCCGGTGAGACCAGTCTATCAGGGCAACCTGGTCTACCCAAATATGGGACAGAGCATACTTGCTTCCGCTTTCACCTTTCAGCCCCAATCCAGGAGCCTTCTCAGGCAGTCGCTTTCGTAACAAACTATTTTTGTGTTAAATTTATATTTTACCAATAAAGAAATAAAGGGAGACTAGTATAGATCTATTTCAAGCTATTTAGCTCTCATCAGCTAGCCATACCCTTCTGGGATTCAAACCCGGGCTGCTTGCATATTAGGTAGATGTATTAACCTCTAAGCCACGGGCTCTCCTCGCTTTGTCGGCTATACCAGGGGACAGATTAAGTGTTTTTTTCCCCGGTGAGACCGGTCTATCAACACTAGATGTTAGATGTTGTTTCTCCATTTGTGTTCCTCGCTACGTTTTTCATTGTGCGTGTCTGTGCTTGAATAGCTTCTGATGACTACAGTTGTGTAGTCTCTGTTTCCCCAAATGCTTCAAGATGCTTGCAGACATGAAGCAGTAAACAAATAAACAAAGAGATTATCGGTATCTTAGTTTGGCCCAGGGTGCTGAAAACATATCCGATGTGACACCTGTTCCCTCTTGGTGTATGGCCGGGTCAAGCATTACTATGTCAAGCGAGGAACGAGAGGGAATGGGGACCGATTTCAGGCCGAATAATTTATACAGTGAGACTTGCAAAGCCATTTCTCCCCCCCCCCTCCCATCCCAGTGGAACCCCACTGTTCACTTCTCAGTTATGATCAGGACACTTAATCAATCATTCTCCTAGGACCGATATAAGTAACCCTTATTACAGGGGTGTCAAACTCAAGGCCTGGGCGCCGGATTCGGCCTGCGGGGTGCTTAGATCTGGCCCATGGGGCTGCCCTGGAAACAGTGAAGGACCGGCCCGCGGTGCCTCTGCCAGTGAAAATGGAGCTCGCGAGGGCTGTGGGCAGCCCTCCCAAGCTCTGTTTTTGCTGGCAGAGGGTTGCAGGAGGCCATCACAGGTGAAAACGGAGCTCAGGAACCCCTTTTTTGCTGGCAGAGAGCTTGGGCCACCACAGGCACCCCAATATGAGTGATGTTGAGCTGGCTATGCCCACCCTGGCCACGCTCACCCTGGCCCTCCGAGGTCAAACACAACCCTGATGCGGCCCTCAATGAAATCGAGTTTGACACCCCTGCCCTATTAGAATAAAATGGAGTGTCCTTTACATGAGGTGTGAAATGGAAAAGCTTGGGCAGGGAAGCCCAAGAAGAAGGAAAAAGGCGGGGCGGTTAAACGCAGATCCTTCTGGGGGAGAGACGTCTGCAAAGACGGGAAGAGAGCATCAAAGAAGTCCAAAGGACGGACATGATCATGTGATCAAAGCACTGTCACCTTTTAGAAACATCAAAAACTGACGTCAGAAAAAGACCAAGTGGTTCATTGAGTTGTTGGGGTTGTTGTTGTTTTTTTGTTTTTTGTTTTGTTTACTTTTAATGTCTATGGAGATTCTCAGTCATCCAGGTCATGGTTGGCCCAAAGGTGCTTTTTTTTCCCAAGAGGCAACTGGACTTTCTGGTTTTTCTTTGAAGACCTTTCGCTTCTCATTCAAGAAGCTTCTTCTTATTTTCTTTGGTTTACTTTTTAATTTATTTGATGGTTCGTCGCACAATCAGCCAGATGTTCAGACTGGATCTGGCATTTTTGTCCGTCTATCACAGGGGTGTGTGTGCGGGGTGTGTGGCCAGCTTGACATCACTCATGTCGGGGTGCCTGTGGTGGCCCGAGCGCTCTGCCAGTGAAAATGGGCTCCCAAGCTATGTTTTCGGCTGTGACAGCCTCCTGGAACCCCCTGCCAGCGAAAATGGAGCTTGGGGGGCCGTGTGCTCCATTTTCACTGGCAGAAGCACCGCGGGCCAGTCCTTCGCTGTTTCCAGAGCGGCCCCGCGGGCCTTGAGTTTGGCACCCCTGGTCTATCTGATAAGCAGATGTGGATGTTTCATGGTGTTAAGGGTATCCTTGTGGGATGTCAGCTCCTTCCGAGTCAAGCTGCTTTTTTGCAATTGACTGATGGTGATTTTGTCAATGCCAATGGCGTTCAAGTGGTGCCGCAGGGGTTTTGGGATTGCATCAGTGGTGGTATTCAGCCGGTTCTCTCTGTATCGCTCGAACCGGTAGCAGCGACTGCGGGAGGCTCCGCCCACCCGCCCTGACGTAACGCGTGGCCTTCTGCACATGCACAGATGAGGAGCATGTGAGTGAAGCGAGCGTGCGCGCGCGCTCACATTTGCGAACCAGTAGGGAAGGTAAGTGAATCCCACTTCTGGATTGCACCCAAGGCTCCTATTACTATTGGTATAATCTTTGCGTTCTTTTGCCACTGTCATTCTACTTCTATTTGCAGGACTTTGTATTTTGTGATTTTTCTCTAGTTCTTCTGCTGTCTCCAGATACTGCAACATCCATGATCCAGACTTATGATTTGTCACACAGTCAGACAGATGTTCAGACTGGATTGGCCTTTTTATCCACCTATCAAGTCCTTCCCAAGGGCATGAGATAGGCAGATGTGGAAGTTCCATGGCATTAAGGGTATCCTTTGCAGGATGTCAGCTGTTCTGAGCCAAGCTGCTTTTTTGCAATAGACTGACGATGATTTTGTCAATGCCATTGGTGTTCAAGTGGTGCTCCAGATGTTTCGGGATTGCACCAAGGCATCTATTACAGATAGTCCTCGACTTACGATACTTCATTTAATGACTGTTGAAAGTTACAACAGCACTGAAAAAAAGTGACTTATGAACGTTTTTCACACTTACGACCGTTGCAACACCCCCATGGTCACCTGATTTAGATTTGCATGCTTGACCACTGACTCACATTTATGACGGTTGCAGTGCCTTGGGGTCGTGTGATCACCTTCTGCGACCACATTGGGAATACAGGTAGTCCTTGACTTACAACAGTTCATTTAGTGACTGTTCAAAGTTAAAACGGCACTGAAAATGGATAAGATCTTAGTAAGTCCACACTTGGAATGTTGAATCCAGTTTTGGTCACCACATTATAAAAAAGATGTTGAGACTCTGGAAAGAGTGCAGAGAAGAGCAACAAAGATGATTAGGGGACTGGAGGCTAAAACATACGAAGAACAGTTGCAGGAACTGGGTATGTCTAGTTTAATGAAAAGAAGGACTAGGGGTGGCATGATAGCAGTGTTCCAATATCTCAGGGGTTGCCACAAAGAGGAGGGAGTCAAGCCAAAAAAGCCAATGCAATTCTAGGCTGCATTAACCAGCGGGATAGAATCAAGATCACAAAAAGTAACACTACCGCTGTCAACTCTGAAACGAACCTGGCTGAAGTCATCTTGTGCTGCCTCATAGTTGCTAAGAAGCCTCAGAGTGGGAAGGGAGGGGGGAAGTAGATAGCCCAGCTAACAGTCAAAATAAAAAGTTTTCCTGTGGGAACCAAGGTCATTGTAACAGGTGGCTGGTGAAGGAGGAGAGGAGCCTGCCAGCTGTATTCATTGGACAATGTGACTGGTGACACTTGGGAGGGGGAAAGTTTTACTCTTTTAATTAGGTGAAAACCGAGAGGACTTTCAGAGTTGGTTTTCACCGGCTGTGCCAATATGATGTATCCAATAAACATGTTCTTTGAGGAATCTACCTGCCTCGGAGTTCTGCTTTCAATGGGTGCATTACTCGGAAGGCTGACATCTACTTTATAAGGCCTTGGTAAGACCACACTTGGAATACTGCATCCAATTTTTATCACAATACAAAAAAGATGTTGAGACTCTGGAAAGAGTGCAGAGAAGAGCAACAAAGATGATTAGGGGACTGGAGTCTAAAACATATGAAAAACGGTTGCAGGAACTGGGTATGTCTAGTTTAATGAAAAGAAGGACTAGGGGAGACATGATAGCAGTGTTCCAATATCTAAGGGGCTGCCACAAAGAAGAGGGGGTCAAGCTATTCTCCAAAGCACCTGAAGGCAGGACAAGAAGCAATGGATGGAAAGGGGAGAAGCAACTTAGAACTTAGGAGAAATTTCCTGACAGTGAGAACAATTAACCAGTGGAACGACTTGCCTCCAGAAGTTGTGAATGCTCCAACACTGGAAGTTTTAAAGAAGAGATTGGAT
>QLTV01003767.1:119756-132386 GCA_003457575.1 Thermophis baileyi | reverse complement strand
TCTATTCTATTCTATTCTCTATTCTATTCTATTCTATTCTATTCTATTCTATTCTATTCTATTCTATTCTGGGGTGGGTTCCAGATTTTCCTACTGCCGGGTTGCTCAAGGACATGCCGCGCAGGCACGTGTGGTTGCGCACCGCATGGCGGGTCACGGGTGCGTGCGCGCACACACAGTACAAAAAAAAGCTTCTGCGCATGCGCAGAAGCAAAAAACAAAATGGTGCCGCCTATGGCGCCGCTAAGAGAACCGGCTCGGGGGTGTGGCAGGCCTGGGTTGCTGCCGGTTCCAGTGACCCACGCCGCCAAGTTACTACCTGTTCTATAGAACCGGTCTGAACCGGTAGGAACCCACCTCTGATTCTATTCTTCTTTTACAGTTAATGGACACCAGCTTCATGAAGCTGTACTCATCCACTTATGTACACAAAGGTTAAATTTCAAACTCAGACCCGCAAGGATTCACCAGTGCATAAAAGTGCTACAAAAGAAAAAGGCAAATAACATGATAGATGGCTTTTTTTGCAGGACAATGTGTCATAAACAGCTACTCAGAATGTGTACTGACAAGTCGGTGTCCTATTAAATTTTTATGGACAAATATCATGAAGGAAAGACGAGCAATTCTCTAAAATCGCCCTCACGCCATGGGAATTCAGATTGCCTTTATGCAGACAGAGATCTCGGTCCATGTCCTGGATGGAGAGTTTTGATAACCAGCTTGTCAAGATGACAGCCGATATAAATCCCTTTCTTTGTTTCCTTCTCCCTCTCTTATTTTTTTTTTTAAAGAATCAACTTTTACTGAAACTTCGTAAAAATTTTGAAAGGGTCAACTTTTATTAGCAAACACGCCAGAAACAACAACTGACAATGAACTTTGAGTCCAAATCAATCCTTGGAATAACTCAGATTTTTCAAATCAGGAATTTCTAGCTTGCACATTTCTTTAATGGTCTTCCACCCGTTACTTCTTGTCCTGCCCTCAGGTGCTTTGGAGAATAGGTCGACCCCCTTCTTCTCTGTGACAGCCCCTCAAGTACTGAAGACTTCTATCATGTACTCCTAGTCCTTCTCTTTGTTAGACTAGACCAGGGGTCGGCAACCCGCGGCTCTGGAGCCACATGTGGCTCTTTCATCCCTCTGCTGCTGCTCCCTGTTGCCAGTTGGCTCCACAATTGATAGGGATTTCGGTTAGGATAGGTAGAGGAAAAAGGACGCCGCGCTAGGAGGAGACTCTATGGTGGAGGAACCGGACTTCCGGTCAGCTCCAGAATTGAACTGGGGGCTTCCGGTTAGGACCTTTGTGGCTCTTTGAGTGTTTAAGGTTGCCGACCCCTGGACTAGACATACCTAGTTCATCGTACGGCCTAGCCTCCAGACCTCCTGATCATCTTTGTATACAACCCACTGGACTGTAAGTCATCCACACAAGGTGGGTCAAGCCAACATGCTAAACTGAAAATGGAAATTAGGATTAAAAAACAGCCTGGTATAAAAAAAAATTGCCACATTAAAAATGAGACCTATTTTCTTCTCTATGACGGCTAGGAAGATATTATTCCACTAGACTGCTACATAAAGGCGGTAAGTTTGCGTATATAGTTCTGGGTCAAAGGCTTAAAAATGAAATCAAACGGAGAAATGGAGTCTTGACAGACGCTAAAGGATAATGCCTTTTATGCCGTTCAACTTTTGGATAAATTATTCCAAAGTCAGCATTTAGCCCCATCCGCCCCCCCATAATCGCTATTAATGAGAACAAAATGGGAGATGTGAACAGAGGGAAGGCGTTTTGACAAGATAAATAGCATATGGGTGCCGTTGTCAGCGGCAGACATCTTGTTCGTATCACGGAATGGCAGGAGGGGGG
This sequence comes from Thermophis baileyi, assembly GCA_003457575.1. NCBI lineage: Eukaryota > Metazoa > Chordata > Lepidosauria > Squamata > Dipsadidae > Thermophis > Thermophis baileyi. Next base: position 130,511 of record QLTV01003767.1, on the reverse strand, counting down.
GGTTGAGTGGGACGTGAACGGAGGAAGAAGCAATAAGAACATGGCCTCATTAAGGATTATTGGAGAGATTAAACGTGAGTGTTTCTCAGAGCCATGGAGGCAGAAGCATTCGCTTTGGCATTTATTTTGTTTGTTTGTTTGTTTGTTTGTTTGTTTGTTTGTTTGTTTCTGGCCTTTATTATTTTTAGAAACAACTCAAGGCAGCAAATGTATTTTTATTTTGTCCACAACAACAACCCTGTGAGGTGGACTGGGCTAAGAGAGAGGGACTGGCCCGAAGTTACCCAGCTGGCTTTCATGCCTAAGGCAGGACTAGAACTCTCCATCTCCTAGTGATTGGCCCAAGGTCACTCAGTTGGCTTTCATGCCTAAGGCGGGACTTGAACTAACAGTCTCCTGGTGATTGGGCCAAAGTGACCCAACTGGCTCTCATGCCTAAAATGGGACTAGAATTCACAGTCTTCTAGTGATTGGCTCAAAGACATACAGTTGGCTTTCGTGCCTAAGGTGGGACTAGAACTCACCCCCTCCTAGTGATTGGCCCAAAGTCACCCAGCAGTTTTCATGCCTAAGGCAGAACTAGAACTCTCAGTCTCCTGGAGGTAGGCCCAAACTCACCCAACTGCAGCACCCCCATGGTCACATGATCAAAATTCGGATGCTTGGTAACTGGCATGTATTTATGACAGTTGCAATGTCCCGGGGTCATGTGATCCCCTTTTGGCAAGCCAAGTCAATGGGGAAGCCCGATTCGCTTAACATCTGTGTTACCAACTTCTCCCCTGCAGTGATTCACTTAACAACTGTGGCACGAAAGGTCGTAAAATGGGGCAAAACTCCCTTAACCACTTAGCAATGGAAATGTTGGGCTCAATTTGTGATCGTAAGTCAAGGACTACCCGTATTTTTCTCACAAAAAAAACTACTCAGTGCCACGCATTTGCTCACAATGCAGAGATATCTTTTCAAGTTCCTTCCCTGTGGACTTCTAATTTTTGTCCGCATGGAATATGGGGACAGCATATATCCAGAGGTGGTATTCAGCCAGTTCTATCCAGTTCAGGCGAACCAGTAGCGTTGACTGCGGGTGGGCCTGCGCGGAGGTGGCGCGTGTGCTCACATTTGCGAACCGGTAGGGAAGGTAAGTGAATACCACCCCTGCATGTAGCAGAAAAAAAACCCCACCTGACATCACTTGTGCTTAGCTGAAGTAGATGTTATTTGAATTTTCTTTCTGATAATGTTTGAACTGACTTCCATTCATGATAATCTTCTCAAACAGGACAGCGGCAGTCTGAAAATTAAGACATTCAAAATGTAGGAGAGAGCAGATCAGATATATCCTAATTACTTTCCTGTGATCCAGAATAAACTGTACATTCTTCATCTATGCTATCCTCTTTTCTGTTCCTCTCTCTTTTCCATCAATATTTTATTTTAACTGCCTAGGAAGACTTCTTTCATGCACTTACAGCTTAATCTACAGTATGGAAGAATTATCTATGATAGGATTTTCTTCTTCTTCTTCTTCTTCTTCTTCTTCTTCTTCTTCTTCTTCTTCTTCTTCTTCTTCTTCTTCTTCTTCTTCTTCTTCTTCTTCTTCTTCTTCTTCTTCTTCTTCTTCTTCTTCTTCTTCTTCTTCTTCTTCTTCTTCTTCTTCTTCTTCTTCTGCTTCTTCTTTTGCTTCTTCTTCTTCTTCTTCTTCTTCTTCTTCTTCTTCTTCTTCTGCAAAGAAAGGCGAAAAGTCCGTGGATCCAATCCTCCCAAATCTTTTAGTGTCACCATGTCACAATTTCATTTGATTATGCGGTAGGAACAGAGGACATCAAACCATTCCACTCTCTGCTCAGAAATCAGGCTTACTCTTTTGAACTCTGCCGAAGGAGATCGCCTTTGTGACCAGTGGTGGGATTCAAATAATTTAACAACCGGTTCTCTGCCCTAATGACCAGGTGGGTAGGCGTGGCTCGGTGGTTATGTGACCGTGTGGGCGTGGCCAACTCAATGTCACTCACGTCGATGGGCGCTTCACCTTAGCTGTTACAATGTAATAAGGGTTAACCAGAGAGGCAGTTTCTGTAAGCAGGGCAATAAAGATTAGGCTAGAAACAACACCAGAATATTTCCTTCCTGCCTTCCTTACAGGATTAGCCCTGTAAAGTGGAAAAACCCAAAATAAGATTTCTTTCAACAACCGGTTCTCCGAACTGCTTAGAAAGTTAACAACTGGTTCTTCCAAATAGGTGCGAACTGGCTGAATCCCACCATTGCCTTTGTCTCTGTCTAAAAAAGATGTTGAGACTCCGGAAAGAGTGCAAAGAAGAGCAAAAAAGATGATTAGGGGACTGGAGGCTAAAACATATGAAGATCGGTTGCAGGAACTGGGCATGGCTAGTTTAATGAAGAGAAGGACTAAGGGTGACATGATAGCAATCTTCTAATATTTGAGGGGCTGCCACAAAGAAGAGGGGGTCAATCTATTCTCCAAAGCACCCAAAGCCAGGAGAAGAAGCAATGGATGGAAACTAATCAAGTAGAGAAGCAACCTGGAAATAAGGAGAAATTTCCTGACAGAATAATTAACCAATGGAACAGCTTGCCTCCAGAAGTTGTTGATGAGCCGAGGTGGCGCAGTGGTTAGAGTGCAGCACTGCAGGCTACTTCAGCTGACTGCTAGCTGCAGTTCAGCGGTTCAAATCCCACCAGGCTCAAGGTTGACTCAGCCTTCCATCCTTCTGAGGTGGGTAAAATGAGGACCCAGATTGTTGGGGGCAATATGCTGACTCTGTGAACCGCTTAGAGAGTGCTGTAAAGCACTGTAAAGCGGTATATAAGTCTAAGTGCTATTGCTATTGCTATTGCTATTGCTCCAACACTGAAAGTTTCTAAGAAGACACTGGGCAGCCATCTGTCTGAAATGGTATAGGGTCTCCTGCTTGAGGAAGGGGGGTTGGACTAGAAGACCTCCAAGATCCCTTCCAACTCTGATATTCTGTTATTCCAAAATACAATTCATACAATTCACAAATGAATACAATACATTTCTACAACTGAAACCCGGAAGGAGGTTTATCAAAGGCTTCCATGTTTTTTAGTGGCTTCTCTAATTTTCTTCCAAGATTGTTTCCTCCCTATGCAACGTTCCTTTTACCTCATGGACTTAGAACTGACCATAGCTAGCCAAAAAGTCTTGGATGAAGGATAGACAAAGAATTGGGAGGTCCTGTTTGTTGCAGCCAGACTGAGCCCCGTCTTTTAATCAGATTTATGGGCTTCACCCCTCAGGTATGGTTCTGTTCAATGACATATTGTTGGGCCTAGTGAGGAGAAGGACCAGGGGAGACATGATAGCAGTCTTCCAATATTTGATGGGCTGCCACAGAGAGGAGGGGTCAAGCTATTTTCCAAAGCACCAGAAGGCCAGACAAGGAACAACGGATGGAAACTGATCAAGGAGAGATTCAACCTAGAAATAAGGATAATTTTTCTGACAGTGAGAGCAATCAACCCATGGAACAGAAGTTGCCTTCAGAAGTTGTGGGAGCTTCATCACTGGAAGCTTTCAAGAAGAGACTGGACTGCCATCTGTCAAAAATGGTGTAGGGTCTGTTTGGGTGGGGGGGTTGGACTAGATGACCTACAAGGTCCCTTTCAACTCTGTTAATCTGTATCTGTATTTATTTTACTAACTGTGGAATCGTAGGGATCCAACAGATAGGGAAATCCCACAATCTGATTGTCATGCTGACCCGTAACAGAGAAATTATCATGATCCCCACATCATCAAGGTGGGAAATAAAATATGTGGCTAATGCCAGCTCTGCAGCATTTAGAACTTGTGACTTGGAAAACCAGGCCCTCTTCTTCCTCTGGGCAGGGGTGGGTTCCAACTTACCTCGCTGCCGGTTCACTCCCTCCCGCACCGCGTGGGCACGCCTCATGGGCGCGTGCGCGCTTTGCACGCGCGCACATGCATAGTAACAAAAAATCCGGGAAAAAAAAAACAAAGCTGAAAAAAGTTGGCGACCGCATGCACAGTGCTGGAAGTCAGCTTCTGCGCATGCTCAGAAGGAAAAAATAAATAAAAAAAAATTCAAAAAAAAATTCCAAAAAAATAATAATAATAAAAAAAAGATAGCGGCCCCCACGGACCAGCACTGACCGATCCGGTTCGGTGACATCATCATGACGTCACCAGCGGGCCACTAATGGTTCAGGAGAACCAGTCCGAACCGGGAGGAACCCACCCCTGCCTCTGGGGTACGATCAACTCCACCAAGGATAATTAATTTTTATACAGGAAAAAAGAAAAAACATAAAATGCCTTGAGAACTTGAAGGGGTGACCTGCAATTCAGCAGTAAAGAAAGAAGAGAGAAATAGGAGACCTGCTGAAGGAGAGGCAACATTTGTGAGAATTGTTCCCAACGCACACAAAAACAGGGGGAAAACTGCTGACGTTTAAAATCAGATTTGCCTGTGAAATGGTGAAGGATCTCGCAATACTAAAGTTTCTCAGGGGTGCAGAACTCACCCAAATACGGCGGTTGAGTAGATAAAAGATGATCAGTGCACAAGCAAAATGCCAGTCAATCAACCAGATTGAAAACACATTGCTAAATTAAAGCATAAAAATGTAGTGGAGATTTCTGGCAACTTGGTTGTGTGTTCTTTGTTAGGCCAATGTTTCTCAATCTTGGCAACTTGAAGATATACGGACTTCAATTCCCAGAATTCCCAACATAGTTGGCTGGGGAATTCTGAGAGTTGAAGTCCGCACATCTTCAGATTGCTGCCGAGGTTGAGAAATCCTGCTTTAGATAAACCCAATTTCCCAGGTTCCTGCAGAATTGCAATCTTTAATCGGAAACTCAAGAGCATTTTTCCCCCTGAACTTGTTTTCCTGGTTTGGCTCAAACTTCCTTTTTTGAGCCACGGTGGCGCAGTGGTTAGAGTGCAGTACTGCAGGCTACTTCTGCTGATTGCCAGCTGCCTGCAATTTGGCAGTTCAAATCTCACCAGGCTCAAGGCTGACTCATCCTTCCATCCTTCTGAGGTGGGTAAAATGAGGACCCAGATTGTTGGGGGCAATATGCTGACTCTGTAAACCGCTTAGAGAGGGCTGTAAAGCACTGTAAAGCGGTATATAAGTCTAAGTGCTATTGCTATTGCTATTTTTCACCTTCACATAGCCTTTTCTCACCTGAAAAGGTGGATCTGGGACATTTTAAGAAGAAGCAAAAACATTAGAAATCACCAGAAGGCATGGTGGATGGAAACTAATCAAGGAGCGAACCAACCTAGAAATAAGGAGAAATTTCCTGTCAGTGAGAACAATCAGTGGAACGGCTTGCCTCCAGAAGTTGTGGAGGCTTTTAAGAAGAGACTTGTCTGAAATGGTATAGGACAGTGATGGTGAACCTTTTTGGCACTGAGTGCCCAAACTGGAACGTGCGTGCGCACGCCGGAGCCCCAAAAACTCGAAGACCAGTTGTCCGGGACGCATGCGTGCACCGGCCAGCTGGCCTTGGAGTTTCCGGGGTTCCGGCATGCTCAAAGACCAGCTGGCCGGCACGCGCGTTCCAGTTTGGGCTCCGGCGCGCGTGAAGGCCAGCTGGTCTTCCAGAAGAGCAGATGGCGACGGCGCACGTGCCCACAGAGAGGGCTCTGCGTGCCACCTCTGGCACGTGTGCTATAGGTTCGCCATCACGGGTATAGGACTAGAAGACCTTCAAGGTCACTTCTGTAGGAAGGCCCCCCTCCCCAGATTAAATATTCTTTATTCTTAATATTAAAAAGAGGCAGGGTAGAATATTTCCCCAAAGGAGAAATGGAGAAACCTGTTCTTAAAGGCAGAAAGCAGTCTTCCTGAATAGGAAAACAGCCTCAAGCAGAAGAGACTGGCCTTTAGGAATGGAGATTTTGTATCCATTCAGAAAAGCTGGGCCATCCTATTCATAAACAAAACACCTTCAGCCATAGCTCCTCCAGGTTGGGATTAAGAATTTACATTCCCCCACCCAAATTCTAAGAACAGGACATGATTTTTTAAGGACATAATAGGATTAACCCATCACCTTTAGAATAGCAAAAGACACAAGGCTCACTACATTGCACAAGTCCCTGGAGCATCTCAGAACCCTATAAAAAGCCATCCATTCCTAAGCCAAGGGGTCAGCCACCCCAGAAACATTTCCTGCTGTCCCTGAAGTTTCTGGCATCCAAATAAATCTTCTTTCCTTGGAAAGTCAGCCTCCATTTTACTTCCAGCGCCTTTCTCCCGGATTGGAATCGGACCGGATTTTTCTTCCAACACTTCCAACTTTGTTATTGTATGTTCTATGTTCTAAAAAGACTACAGTTCAGAGGTGGGTTCCTACTGGTTCTAACCGGTTCTTTAGAACCATTAGTAACTCAGCAATGACGTCACGGAGCCGGTTCTGTCGGTGTCTTCGTGAGTGCCGCCATCTTGGATTTTGCTTCTGCGCATGCGCAGAAGCTATTTTTTGATTGCTGTGGGCGCATGCGCGCACGGCGCGACCCTGAGCGAACTGGCAGCAAAAGGATCCAGAACCCACCTTCCATGCGCAGTGCTGGAAACTCGGCTTTTGCGCATGCGCAGAAGAAAAATAAAATAAAAAATTCAAAAAAAATTGGAAAAAAATAAAAAAAAAGATGGCAGCGCCCACGGACCAGCACTGACCGACCCGGTTTGGTGAAGTCATCGTGACGTCACCAGTGGGTCGTTACCGGTTCAGGCGAACCGGTCTGAACCGGGAGGAACCCACCCCTGAACTAGTACCACAATTTTAACTTAACAATTATAGAGATTCACTTAACAACCCCTAACCCCATGCAACTAGTACCACAATTTTAACTGAACAAGTGCAGCATTGTTCGCTTAACAACTGTGGCCAGAAAGATTGTAAAACGGGGCAAAACTCAATTAACAACTGTCTCACTTAGCAACAGAAATTTGGGGCTCGATTGTGGTCGTCAGTCGAGGAGTACCTGTATTTCGACAGGAATTAATGCTCAAATACTTCAGCATTCCACACTATCCCGCATCCCAAAATGCAGCTCGTGAATTCAGATTTTTCCTCACGAAATTAAAATACAGGAAGCGATTCACATCTATCAATCTGCTGTGATCTGTAATTACGAACTGGTTCATTGATTGATTGACTGATTGATATTTCTTTGGAAGGAGTCCAAGGTAGAATGCGCGGAGCAATACAAATTTTAAAAAAAATTCTCTCAAATATCAACCAACCTGACAGACAATTGTCTGGTAACATTTCGCCCTTGAGTCAACATTTACCTTGCAAATAACGTTCATGCAAATTTGACCTATGTCTAAAATAGATGGGGAGGGGGGGCAGCCACTTTGCAAGGGTAACCTTCAGCTTCAAGGTTAAGAACCAAGGGCTGTAACTCAAGAGTTCCCCAACCTTTCCGGGTTGGTGGCCCAGAGTGAGGGGAGGGGGGGAAGAGGGGTTGATTTTGTGGGAGGGGGAAGCGCATGTGCACATGTGTGCATGCGCAGGAACACCTGCTGCTCGCACAAGTGGGGTCGCGAGTGCCTGTAATGATGCTCACGTGAGTGGGGCCATGTGAACGGGCTGCATGCCCGCGTGAGTGGGGCCACAAGTGCCCGTGACACTTCGTGAGCGGGGCTGTGCGCACACACTGGCCAGGTACTCACGCGGCCCGGTGGCCAATAGGACACGGCCCATTAGTGGGCTGTGGCCCACAGGTTGGGGACCCTTGCTGTAACTGACTGTGGAGAAATCCCTGTCCTACTGTCCTATTGTCCTCATCTATCTGTATTCACTTTGATTATGTTTATGTTTATACCTATACCTGCTATCTTGTACATGTTTGACAAATAAATAAATAAAAATAAATAAAAATAAAATCACCGGATAATCCTCTCAACCCCCTTAGTGGTATTTTTATTGAGTGCAGGGTTCCTTGAATTACGATCGCCATTGAGCCCAAAACGTCTGGTGCTAAGCGAGGCAGTTGTTAAGTGAATTCTGCCTCATTTTATGACCTTTTTGCCATGGTTGCTAAGCGAATCGCTGCAGTTGTGAAGTGAAACATGCCGTCATTAAGCAAATCAACATTCCCCTATTTACGTTGCTTGTCGGAAGGTCACAAGTGGTGATTACATGAGCCCGGGACACTGCAACTGTCATAAACAGGGGTGGGTTCCTCCTGGTTCGGGCCGGTTCTCCCGAACCAGTAGCGGCCCGCTGGTGACATCACGATGACATCACCGAACCGGATCGGTCGCTGCCAGTCCGTGGGGGCGGCCATCTTTTTTTTTTGAATTATTATTTTTTTTGAATTATTTTTATTTTTATTTTCCTTCTGAGCATGTGCAGAAGCCGACTTCCAGCACTGTGCATGCGGTCGCCATCTTTTTTTCGGCTTTGTTTCCCCCCCCCGGATTTTTTGTTACCGCGCATGCACGAGGCGCACCCACGCGGCGCGGGAGGGAGCGAACCGGCAGCGAGGTAAGTTGGAACCCACCCCTGGTCATAAATACGAGTCAGTTGCCAAGAGTCTGAATTTTGATCATGTGACCACGGGGATGCTGCCACCATCATAAGTGTGAAAAATAGGTCATAAGTCCCTTTTTTCAACACTGCTGTAACTTTGAACAGTCACTAAATGAATGTTTGTAACTCGAGGACTACCTGTATGTTGGCTTCCATCTCATTCCCATTCCAGTGTGTGGTTAGCCTAAGAACCTTTTTAATTCTTCTGCTAATAATGCTGTTTTCTCCTTCTTCCAACACAACTCCTACATCATTGATAATTTATAATTTACAATTTACAACCAATTACAATGGTTACAGTCTACTGCAACCATTGCAACCGATTCTACGTGGGACAAACATCACATCAATTAAAAACCAGGATCCGTGGTGATAGGTAGATTTTGTTACAAAAGATGTTAGTTATTAAGAAGAAATGATATGTATGATTTAGGAAATTTATGAATAATATAAGCTAAAGAGTAAGAGATATAAAATCATTGTATATACATCGATACGGTACGCTGTAAAATGAATTTTTTATGGTATATGGTGTTATGTTAAATTATGTTATGTTATGTTGTGTTATGTTGCTTTTGTACGTGTGGTTGTATTTAATGTTGTTTTTAAAACTCTTTAATAAAAATTATTTTAAAAAAATAAAAAATAAAAACCAGGATGGCAGTCAGACGCCATGATCCCAAATCCTTAATCTCTACCCACACCGACACCAAAACAGCACCAGTTCGATCGGAGCAACCCAAAAATCATTGTGCCCACGCTACCACCCACCCTGCTAGTGAGTTCATTGAAGCTTGCTTGTTCACACAAGCAATTCCATCAACAGGCGCATTGACCTACAACCAACCTACGAACCCTTCAGAATCCAAATCAACCACACAGCCAACTAGAGATAGCATTGACCCATAACCAACCCACACAACTCCCCACTAACACCAGCAGTTCACCTCCCAATGACACTGACCTGATGTAACTTCTCCATCACAAGACCCATCACAAGACTCTCATTGATACACCCACACAAGAAGCCCTTGTAAACAGAAGAACACTGACATCCCCTAAACTCCGCGGAAGATGTTACCTAGCCTGCAGGGGTGAAATTCAAAAATTTTCCCTATCGATTCTGTGGGCGTGGCTTGATGGGTGTGGCAGGGGAAGGATACTGCAAAATCTCCATTCCCACCCCACTCTGGGGCCAGCCAGAGGTGGTATTTGCCAGTTCTCTGAACTACTCAAAATTTCTGCTACCGGTTCTCCAGAACCTGTCAGAACCTGCTGAATTTCACCCCTGCTAGCCTGGTAACGAAACGTTCGGAAACCAACCCACAAGCTCAGAGTACGAACCTTCACCCTCATCCTACACCTGAGCTACAGATATTCACCACTATTGCAATTGCAATTTTTCCTTTATGCTATGATCAATGATATAGTCAAAGGCGGCTTACTCACAAAAGACTATTCCCTGGTATATGTCTATGGAGATTCTCAGTCATCCAGGTCATGGTTGTCCCAAAGGTGCTTTTTTCAAGAAGCAACTGGACTTTCTTGTTTTTCTTTGAAGACGTTTCGCTTCTCATCCAAGAAGCTTCTTCCGCTCTGACTGTATGGACATCCATTCCCCACCATCCAGTCAGAGCTGAAGAAGCTTTTTGGACAAGAAGCGAAACGTCTTCAAAGAAAAACAAGAAAGTCCAGTTGCTTTGTGAAAAAAGCACCTTTGGGTATACCCTGATATGCGTTTGCTCCCTAAATGTTCTTTCTGCGCCAACTCAGAAAGCTCAAACTGCCCAAGGAGCTGCTGATACAGTTCTAGAGAGGAATTATTGAATCTGTCATCTGCACCTCTATAACTGTCTGGTTTGGTTCTGCAACCCAACAAGACAAACACAGACTTCAGAGGATAATCAGAACTGCAGAAAAAACAATTGCTATCAACCTGCCTTCCATTGAGGACCTGTATACTGCACGAGTCAAAAAGAGGGCAATGAAAATATCTACAGACGCCTCACATCCTGGACATAAATTATTTCAACTTCTACCCTCAAAACAACGCTATAGAGCACTGCACACCAGAACAACTAGACAAAAGAACAGTTTTCCCCCGAACACCATCACTCTGCTAAACAACTAATTCCCACAACACTGTCAAACTATTTACTAAGACTGTATTACTATTATTCTTCTCATCC
>QLTV01003767.1:67319-77350 GCA_003457575.1 Thermophis baileyi | reverse complement strand
TGAATAATTGTAAACTAAAAGAATCACAATGTTTGCTCATGGGGAATGACAGCAAGCAAGATTTTATTAGTCCCCAGCACGTGTGATGTACTGTACGCTTTTGTTTATTTATTATTATAAATTGTAATGTCTCTTTTGAGTAGAATTGAATTGCTGGTGACTTCACAAACATGCAGTTCTCTTCACAACAATGCAGAAGTGGTTACCCATTACCTTTTCCCCCAGTTATATGGTTATATCATAGGGCAAAACTATGCACCTAATTGTAATCTTAAAAGAATTAGGTTATAAAGCAGTGATGGCAAACCTTTTTCTTCTTGCGTGCCAAAAATGGGAGCGCGCGTGCGTGCCGGGACACACCCCCCCCACGCATGCTGCACTGCGCAAGCTCGCATCCCCGCGCATGCGTCCCCCCCCATTGGGCCATTTTTCGAACTCTGGGAGCTTCAGGAAGCTTCCCTGAAGCCTCTGGAGTGTGAAAAATAGCCCAACGGCAAACCGGAAGTGCGTTTTTCTGAACTTCCGGTTTCCCCGTTGGGCCGTTTTTCGCACTCCGGGGCTTCAGGAAGCTTCCCTGAAGCCTCCGGAGGGCAAAATGGCCTTCCCCAAGGCCGAAAATCACCTGGCCAGCGGGCGCATGTATGCTGGAGCTGACATAGGGCAACGCCTCGCGTGCCCTCTGATATGGCTCCGCTTGCCACCTGTGGCACGCGTGCCATAGGTTCGCCATCACTGGTCAACAAGATTTCTTTCCATTGTTCAATGGTAGTTCCAGAGAACAAATCAAAGGAAGATGCAGACGATCTTCAGATTGGGAAGTGGCAACAGGCAGGAATGTAACAGAGTAAATGCAACCTAATAAACAAATAAAAATAAATATAGGTTTGCTGAGAGATGTCTATAGGAGATTCTCAGTCATCCAGGCTGTGGTTGTTCCAAAGGTGCTTTTTCAAGAACTGAAGAAACTTCTGGGATGAGAAGTGAAAAGTCTTCAAGGAAAAACCATGAAAGCCCAGTTGCCTTTTGAAAAAGCACCTTTGGGACACTTGTAGAGAGAGGAATGCTGTGATCGCAGACAGAAAAAAACATCTCAGATGTTAACCATATCCCAATACTCATATGTCACATATTTCAGTATCTTGCAACTTCAAACAGTCGCTAAACAAATGGTCGTAAGTCAAGGACTGCCTGTCCATATGGTGGCATTATCAAAAACATCTTGAGTTTTAATAATCACAAACTAACAGAAAGCATCATCTTCGTATTTTGCACTTCTCCTTCCCACTCTCTATCTCTTGCTATGACTTGCTTGTCATGTACCGTGTTTCCCCAAAAGTAAGACCAGGTCTTATATTAATTTTTGCTCCAAAAGACACATTAGGTCTTATTTTCTAGTTAGGTCTTATTTTCGGGGAAATACAGTACTAAATGCGTCCGGCTGGCTGATGATGTGAACTGGGGTTTATTTTTCGGGTAGGGCTTATATTACGAGCATCCTGAAAAATCATGCTAGGGCTTATTTTCCGTCTGGGTCTTATTTTTGGGGAAACAGGGTAGTTGTGACTGTTGCAGTGTCCCAGGGACACATGATCGCCATTTGCAGGAGCCAAGTGAGGCCATGCAGCAGGGGGAGACCCTTGTAGTAACCCCTTACCCAGATTACTTCAGAGTCAAAATGTGCTTTGGCTGATTTCTTCCCCTGGCTTTCACTCTGCAACGTCTTGTCTAGCCCAATGTTCTTTTTTTTTTTTTTTTGCTTGCAGTAAATCTGAAGAGCGGCAAAGAATTTGGATTCTGTGCAGAAACCCTCTCTGCATTGCAGAGCAAGTCTCTCTCCTGCATGCAGATTGCCAACCCGGGCTGACTTTCGCATTCGGAAAGATCCAAGTTCAATTTCCAGTGTTTGGACTATGGTCGCAAGTCCCTGATAGAGGGTACAAAACACCAGCGTCTTTGGTGTAGGGGTGGATGAAGATCTCTTGACCGCAGGACTTGTCCAGATCTTTGAGATTCCTCTGAGCCAGGGGTGGGTTCCAACTTACCTCGCTGCTGGTTTGCTCCCTCCCACACTGCGTGGGCGCGCTTTGTGGGCGCGCGCATACGCAGTAACAAAAAGTCCAAAATAAATAAATAAAAAAACTGAAAAAAATATGGCGACCACATGCACAGTGCTGGAAGGCGGCTTCTGTGCATGCTCAGAAGGAAAATAAAAAATAAAAAAAAATTCAAAAAAAATTCAAAAAAAATTCCCCCCCAAAAAGATGGCGGCCCCCACGGACCGGCACCGACCGATCCGGTTCGGTGACATCATCGTGACATCAACAGCGGGCCGCTACCAGTTCGGGAGAACCGGTCCAAACTGGGAGGAACCCACCCCTGCTCTGAGTCAAGGTGTCACGCTGTGCCTGGATCTCTGCGATTATCGCAGCAGATCTTGTGATTCTGGGGCTGGTTCGGGTAGGAAGAATCGGAAAAGGAGAGCAGAGGAGAGAAAGCAAAGGAGGGAAGATGGGTTAAGCATTTTCCATCCGTGGAAAGTTCCTCCACTGCAGTGGACGACCTGTTTAGCATGTGAGGATAGAATAGAATGGAATGGAATGGAATGGAATGGAATGGAATGGAATGGAATGGAACGGAATGGAACGGAACAGAAGAATGTCCAACCCCCTGCTCAAGCAGGAGACCCTATATGATTTCTGACAAGTGGCTGTCCAGTCTCTTCTTGAAAGCCTCCAGTGATGAAGCAGCCACAACTTTGGGAGGCAAATTGTTCCACTGGTTAATTGTCCTCATTGTCAGAAAGTTTCTACTTATTTCTAAGTTGAATCTCTCCTTGATCAATTTCCATCCATTATTCCTTGTTTGGCCTTCAGGTGCTTTGGAAAATAGCTTGACCCCCTCCTCTCTGTGGCAGCCCCTCAAATATTGGAACACTGCTATCATGTCTCCCGTGGTCCTTCTCTTCACTAGACTAGCCATACCCAGTTCCTGCAACCGTTCATCATACGTTTTAGCCTCCAGTCCCCTAATCATCTTGGTTGCTCTTCTCTGCATTCTTTCTAGAGTCTCAACATCTTTTTTATAGTGTCTTTGGAGATTCTCAGTCAACCAGGTCATGGTTGTTCCAAAGGTGCTTTTTTCAAGAGGCAACTGGACTTCCTTTGGTTTTTCTCTGGAAGACGTTTCGCTTCTCATCCAAGAAACTTCAACGTCTTCAAAGAAAACCAGAAAGTCCAGTTGCCTCTTGAAAAAAAGCACCTTTGGGCCCTTTTTTAATACTGTGGTGACCAAAATTGGATGCTGTATTCTAGGTGTGGTCTTACTAAGGCTTTATAGACACAAAGCTGCATCAAAAAAATAATCATTCTGACAAATATCGGTAGTCCTCGTCTTACATAATTTTTGAGAAATACAGGTATTCCTGAGCCCAACATTTCTGTTGCTAAGCGAGACATTAGTTAACCAGTTTTTGCCCCATTTTACAAGCTTTATTGCCACAGTTAAGTTAATTAAAACTGGCTTCCCCATTAATTTTGCTTGTCAGAAGGTTGCAAAAAGGGATGGCGTGACCCCGGGACACTGCAACCGTCCTAAATATGAACCAGTTACCAAGCATCTGAATTTTGATCACCTGACTATGGGGGTGCTGCAACGGTTTTAAATGTGAAAAACAGGCATAAGTCACTTTTTCCCCAGCGCCGTTGTAACTTTGAACGGTCACTAAACGAATGGTTGTAAGTCGAGAACTACAGAGGAATGGAGCTGAAGAGAGGGCAGATTTTGCCAAGCGGTGCAGAAATTCACAGTGAATTTGTCTGACATGTACTATTCACTTAGTTTACCTCGGTCGAATATTTATTTCTTATCCCCTCCTTTAATTGATTCTACATCCCTTAATAGCTCAATAGTTTATCACGCTTTTTTCCCCCCCACTCAGAAGACCAGCTGGATATTGCAAAGCAATTATGGTGTCATTTTCAGTAATAACAAGTTTCCCTGAGAAATTTCTTGATGAGCTACATTCTTGTGGAGATTAGACACTAAACTCGACCTTGTTCCCAAAACAGGCACCAGTTAAAATGACTTCTCAATGTCGTTTCTACAGGTAGTCCTCGACTTACAACAGTTCACTTAGTGACCAAAGTTACAACGGCACTGAAAATAGTGACTTACGGCCACTTTTCACACTTATGACCGTTGCAGCATCCCCAGGGTCACGTGGACAAAATTCAGTCGCTTGACAACTGACTCATATTTATGACGGTTTGCAGTGTCCTGAGAGCATGTGATCCCCTTTTGCGACCTTCTGACAAACCTAAGTCAGACTGTTTTACACAATGTAAATTGTGTTACTAACTTAACAAATGCAGTGATTCACTTAACAACTGTAGCATGAAAGGTTGTAAAATAGGGCAAACCTCCCTTGACAAATGTCTCACTTAGCAACAGAAATTTTGGGCTCAATTGCGGCTGTATGTCGAGGACTACCTGTATGTTATCAAGTAAAAGTAAAAACTCGGGGTTTTTATATTATTTCCTTATTCTACTGCACCAAAAGGAGTCAGAAATCAATGCCTTTCTTTTTCTTCTCCCGTTTACCCAACCCTTCTCCCTCTTCCCCTTTTCCTTCCCTTTTCCTCCATTATTTTCATTTTTCTTTGTATTTCTGTATTTTATATTTTAATAAACTAATAAAAATCACTTGGAGAAAAAAAAGGAAACAACTTCTCAAGGATGAATGCTCAGACTTGATTAGATTAGATTAACAGAGTTGGAGGGGACCCTGTAGATCATCTAGTCCAACCCCCCCCCCGCCCAAGTAGGAGACCCTACACCATTTCTGACAGTCCAGTCTCTTCTTGAAAGTCTCTTCATTCCAGGGATGAAGCTCCTACAACTTCTGAAGGCAACTTCTCAGGGGTGGGCTTCAAAATTTTTAGCAAGGGGTTCTCTGCCCAGTTGCTGGGTGGGCGTGGCCATGGTGAGCATGGCCTAGTCGGCCTCCTGCACCATGGTGGGGGGTGGTGTTTTTGCCCTCCCTGGGCTCCGGAGGCTTTCCTTGAGCCTCCAGGAGGGCGAAAACGGCCTCCCCCGGGCTCCGGAGGCCCTCCAGAGGCCGGAAACGGGCGCATTTCCGGACTTCTGGTAGGCCCGTTTTTTGCCCTCCCAGAGCCTCCGTGCGAGCCCTGTACTTACCTGGCATCCAAAATGGGCCACGTGGAGACTCCTGGGACGGGAGGGGCAGGGTGGGCGAGGTCAGCCAGTCCTTACAACTACCGGTTCGGCGAACCAGATATAAAATTAACATCCGGTTCTCCTGAACCTGCTGAATCCCACCCCTGAATTTATACCATTACTAGTAGCTGGATAACCGTGCTTCACTACGAAACTGATTGGGCTTGATACATTAACACTCTCCTCTCTGTGGCAGCCCCTCAAATATTGGCCTTTGGTTCCTCCCATCCTCACTGCAAAATGGACTTTCTTCTCTTTTTCGGCTTGAAAGGACCACCGCCTCGGACTCCAATTGGCCATCCAAGGGAAGTGAATCCAAACCCTGGAAATTCACAGACACGGCCTGTTGCCGTGTTTTTAGAAATCAGTTCGTTAAAAATATTTTTTTTTTACTTCAGCAGCGCAGTTTAATTATTATTGCTGTTGCTCTTGATTGCCAGTTGCAGTTAAAGTGTGAAATTAAGGAAATAAATACCCTGTCTTTCAAATCCACATATGCATTTGGCTCGCTGAAAAACAGATTTTTTTAAAAAAAAGTATTCTCATTATCGGCCATCAGTTCTGCTAACTCCCTGTGGTTTAGCTCGAAGTGAGCAACGGTTTGGCTCCCTTCAAATTAGATTTCGGAGCCTGACAGGGAGGAGCAAAGCAAAGGCAGATAATTTTTTTAACAAAACTTGCTATATTCAAAATTAAATTGGTGGAGGAAAGCAGTTTGGTGTATTTCTAAAAGTTTCTGTTGTCGTTATATTTGCGCAGCGCTCAATAACTATAGCCAAGTTACTGGCATGCATCAAATGTGTTCTTCGTTGTAAGAAAACGTAGAAGCATTTGGCACGAGGTCCCGATAGGCAATAACCTTTTCAGTTTAGGTCAAACCATTGAGGTAGAGAATTAATTGAAATTGGCAAAAATAATAATAATGGTGCTATAGAATAATGGTGTGTGTTGGAAAAAAAAATGAGATATTTTGCACCTTCCATGCTGTGTCTTCTGTAGGTATGGGCTCACATGCACTGGCTCTGACCAGCTATAAATCAGTAGGAAATTGGAGCAAGAAAAATCTTGTAATACAGTGGCTCCCAAACTTTTGGGTACCAGGGACCGGTTCTGTGGAGAGAGTCTATAGCAGTGATGGCTAACCTTTTTCTCGTCCCGTGCCGAAAGCGCGCGTTGGCACCCATAATGCAATGCACGTGTGACCCCCCGCGACCCCTGTGCATGCACGTGTGACCCCCACGCTCCCCCGCCCCCCGCGCATGTGTGCGCGACTCCCCTGGCTCGTTTTGGGCCTAGTAGGCCTCCCTGCAGCCTCCAGGACAAAAAACAGGCTGCGGGGCCACCGCCCCCACTCCCTCCGCCCCGCACATGGCATGTGCGCATGACCCCCACCCCACCCCCGCGCATGCACACACTTCTCCCGCATGCGCCCCGCATGTCAGATATCCGAAAATCAGCTGGCCGGCGGGAGGTGCGTGCGCATGCATGGTGGAGCTGAGCTGGGCGACAGCTCGCGTGCCCGCAGAAAGGCTCTGCGTGCCACCTGTGGCACGCATGCCATAGGTTCACCATCATGGGTCTATAAAGATTCTCAGTCATCCAGGTCATGGTTGTCCCAAAGGTGCTTTTTCAAGAGGCAACTGGACTTCCTTGTTTTTTCTTTTGAAGACGTTTCGCTTCTTATCCAAGAAGCTTCTTCAGCTCTGACAGGATAGTGGGGAATGGAAGGATTTATATTCCTTGCAGGCAGCTGGTCATTTGCATCCTTTTAGAGGGTCGTTGAAGAACTTGGTGGTTTATCTGTGTCCTCAGGGACACCTGAGTAGTGTGAAAGTCCAGCTGCTTCCTGAAAAAGCACCTTTGGGACAACCATGACTTGGATGACTGAGAATCTCTACAGACATTTAGCTATACAATTTGGGATGAACACCCTTTGAATGGTGTGGGAATAGGAATGGATTTCCAGAGAAAAAATGCAGACTACAGGAACCAGGAGCACTACTCTAGGATCCCCGTTTTGTATTAAACCATCATTTGTTTAAGCGTAGTTTACTTAATAAGCTGCAGTTGGCTGGATTCGTTCATCACCTCATGAGGAGCAGTTGCTTGCAGAGCGTGAAGGCTAGATTCAGAGAGTATGATTAATGCTAACACAGGAGCTTTTCCACATCCAAGCTAACCACATGTGGGTTTAGCGTGATGGGTAAACTCAGGCTGTATTGCAGACTACCAAACCTGCATTTAAAGAGCTGCAGTTAAAACCACACCAGCAGTAGAAAAAAGAGGCCCCATCAATAACACAGACAAGGAATGCAGGTGTTCTGACCCAGCTCTCCAAACACGACAAACCCTCTGAAGTGAACTCAAAGATTCCTTTATTAGGAGCGCCAGCAGCCCCTGCAAAAAGTTTCTCTCTCAACACAGGCTAACAAGTCTGGCCGGCTGGAAGAGGAATAGTTGTCTGCCACATCTATTCATCTCCGTCCCCTGCCTTTTATCCCCAGAGCTAGGGTGGGGCTTCACTAGCAGCAGTGGCTCTTCCTTCCCAAGGATCGGCCCATGGATTTCCACTGCTCTCCTCTCCTCTGCCTTCTGTGCATCCATGCATCAGACACTGGACCCAGCTGTTCCTCCTCTTCCTCATCAGCCACCTCCAGACCTGGGGGCTGTTGACTCTCCATCTGAGTGCTGATGGACAGCCCAGGCTCCGCCTCTCTCTCTCTCTGCAAGCTCCATTCCCTCTTCCCCCTCGGAGCTCTCAGGTTTCCTTGATGCTGACCCTGACTCCCACACCTCTTCCTCCTCCTCTGATTCGGTTGTTGGAGGGGTCGGCAGCTGACAGGCCACAACAGCAGGGTTGATGTACGGATGGGAATAACTGTACTTATTGAATTCATCACAAGTAGTAGAATAAGGGAGTTTAGTTCAGCCATCATCATAGGATGGGTAGTCCTTGACTTACGACCAGTCATTTAATGACATTTTGAAGTTACAACAGACCTCCCAAAAGGTACTTATGATCCAGTTTGAAGTTCCGATGGCTGTGGTCACATGAACCCAACTTATGACATTTGTTTGCTGAAAAGTGCCTTGACTTCTAGACCAGAAATAAAAATTAAAATAAGCAAGAAAATGGTAAGAGAATACCTGTCTTGATCTTGATGAATGTAAATCACTGGGACTTGATGGATTTTACATCCCAGGGTTCTGAAGGAGCTGGCAGATGTTATCTCTGAACTATTGTATCATATCTTTTAAAAAATCCTGGAGCACCAGGGAACTGGCAGAGGACTGGAAAAGGGCTGATGCGGTTCCCATCTTCAAGAAATAAATAAAAAAAAAACAGACACAGGGAACTAAGACCAATCAGTCTAACATCAATACCTGGGAAGATATCTGTGAACATCTAGAAATAAATAAAGTTATAACCAGAAGCCAGCCCAGGTTTATTAAAAACAGGTCATACCAAACCAATTTTATTTGACTCTTTGACAAAGTGAGTAAATTAGTAGACCAGCGAAATGCTGTGGACATAGTATACTTAGACTTCAGCAAGGCATTCGACAAAGTAGACCACAACCTACTTCTTAGTAAACTAGAAAAATATGGGCTGGAAGCTTCACCACCAGATGGATTTGCAACTGGCTGACAAACCGTACTCAACGAGTAGTCCTTAATGGTACTACATCCACATGGAGAGAAGTAAGTAGTGGGGTACCCCAAGGTTCCGTCTTAGGCCCAGTACTCTTCAGTATCTTCATAAATGACTTAGATGAGGGAATAGCAGGGGAACTCATCAAATTTGCAGATGACAACAGAGGTGGTATTCTGCCGGTTCAGACCGGTTCAGGCGAACCGGTAGCGCCGACTGCGCTACCCACCCGGACATAATGCCGTCCTATTTAGCCATGTTTTCGTGGCTGGGCGCAGGTGCGGCAGGTGCGCATGCAAGTAAAGAGCATGCGCAAGAGGCTTTGTGCATGTGCGGAGGTGAGCGCGCATGTGCTCACATTTGCGAACCGGTAGGGAAGGTAAGTGAATACCGCCCCTGGATGACACTAAGCTGGCAGGAATAGCAGTCTTCTAGTATTTGAGGCGCTGCCACAAAGAGGAGGGGGGTCAACTTATTTTCCAAAGCACCAGATGGCAAGACAAGAAACAACGGATGGAAATTAATCAAGGGGAGAAGCAACCTGGAATTAAGACAAAACTTCCTACAATGGGCCCTATCTAACAACATGAAATGTAATGTGGAGAAAAGCAAACTTTTGCACCTAGGCAAGAAAAACCAAAGGTACAAGTACAGATTAGGCGAAACATGGTTCAAAAACAGTAACTGTGAGAGGGACCTTGGTGTCCTAGTGGACGATCACTTAAACATGAGTCAGCAGTGTGCGACAGCAGCCAAAAAAGCTAATACAATCCTTGGTTGTATAAACAGAGGCATAGAATCAAAATCATGTAAAAGTATTAGTACCGCTTTATAAAGCCTTAGTAAGGCCACACCTGGAATACTGCATCCAGTTTTGGTCACCAAATTACAAAAAAGATGTTGAGATTTTGGAAAAAGTGCAAAGAAGAGCAACTAAGATGATTAAAGGCCTGGAGACTAAAACATGTGAAGAACAGTTGCAGGATTTGGGTATGGCCAGTCTAGAGAAAAGAAGGACATGATAGCAGTATTCCAGTATTTGAGGGGTTGCCACAAGAGGAGGGGGTCAACCCATTTTCCAAAGCACCAGAAGGCAAGACAAGAAATAATGGATGGAAACTAATGAAGGAGAGAAGCAATCTAG
>QLTV01003767.1:46732-63588 GCA_003457575.1 Thermophis baileyi | reverse complement strand
CAACTTAGAACTACGTCGCCTTAGAACCGATCTAAATGTAGTTCATAAAATTATATGCTACAATGTCCTACCTGTCAATGACTACTTCAGCTTCAACCGAAACAATACACGAGCTCACAATAGATACAAACCTAATGTAAACCGCTCCAAACTTGATTGCAAAAAATTCGACTTCAGCAACAGAGTGGTCAATGCCTGGAATACATTACCCGACTCTGTAGTTTCTTCCCCAAACCCCCAAATCTTTAACCTTAAACTGGCTACCATCGACCTCACCCCATTCCTACGAGGTCTGTAAGGGGCGTGCATAAGCGCACCAGCGTGCCTACCGTCCCTGTCCTAAAGTCCCTATGTATTCGAAAAATATGTACTCAAAACCATGTTTGTACTTATTATATACTCATATTAATGTTTATACTTTGCTGTAATCATATACATGCTTGACAAAATAAATAAATAAAAATAAAATAAAATAAGCTTCTTGGATGAGAAGCGAAACATCTTCAAAGAAAAAGAAAGAAAGTCCAGTTGCCTCTTTGGGACAACCATGACCTGGATGGCTGAGAATCTCCATAGACAACACTGACACTGACTCCGCTGAAGATGTTATCTAGCCTGGTAATGAAATGTTCAGAAACCAACCCACAAGCTCGGAGGACGAACCTTCACCCTCAGAGAATGGTGGACCAACAGAGCTCTAAGTGATGAAGATCAGTGTTCTCTGGCTTGAAAAACTGAAATCTATTACATACAGTTAGTGAGAATGGAACAACTTGCCACAGCCAACTCATCACAGCCAACTCTCTATGGGACAACTCGCCACGGGACAACTCGCTACGGGACAACTCGCTACGGGACAATTTAACAATTCTATTTAATTATTTAAAATAAATAAAACATATTTTAAAGTTTGCCGTTCACATTTCATTCTGTCTCTCCTTTTGCATCCTTTCTTTAATGGTTCTAGTTCACCATTTCTTTGATATTAATGTAACTCTTGTCCTGCACCGAGCTGTCCTGTGGCAAGATGGACGTGGTGAGTTGATTGTGGCGAGTTGGCCATGGCGAGTTGGCTGTGATGAATTGTCATAGACCCACGGTTAGTCTAGTCAAAGTGATGGACATTGCAGTGGACAGAGGAATGGTAGATATCAGCCCTACATTACCTGTGTAATGGATTGGGGAACATCTGAATTTGCAATATTATATATCAGTTTGCAGAATACAAAATAACAGAGTTGGAAGAGACCAGGAAGGTCTTTTAGTACAACTCTCTGTGTCAGGGTTCCAAATAGCATCCAAAATAAAATCAGAGTCTGAGGCAAAGCATTCCTCAAAGTTCCAATTTATCAACAGAGCCATGTTGGCACAGCTGTGAGAAACCCGAATCTGACGCTACCAGGGTTTCTCCACCCAGTTGAAAGAGCAGGAACTCTGTAGAATTTCAGGCAAATCTCTTCTTAAAAACTTCCAGTGTTGGAACACCCACAACTTCTGGAGGCAAGCCGTTCCACTGATTAATTGTTCCAACTGACAGAAAATTTCTTCTTAGTTCTAGATTGGTTCTCTTGTTGATTAGTTTCCATCCATTGCTTCTTATTCTGCCCTCAGATGTTTGGAGAATATGTTGCCCCCTTCTTTTTTGTGGCAACCCCTGAGATATTGGAATACTGCTACCATTTCACCCCTAGTCCCTTCTTTTCATTAAACTAGACATACCCAATTCCTGCAACCGTTCTTTATATGTTTTAACCTCCAGTCCCCTAATCACCTTTGTTGCTCTTCTCTGCACTTTTTCTAGAGTCTCAACATCTTTTTTTTAATATCGTGGTGACCAAAACTGGATACAATATTCCAAGTGTGGCCTTACCAAGGCATTATAAAGTGATATTAACCCTTCACGTGATCTTGATTCTATCCCTCTGTTAATTCAGCCTAGAACAGAGTAATTGCAGGGGTGAAATTTGGATAGGATTATCCCCAGGGGAGATTAAAAAAAAAAAAAGTCAAGTTGATGGTCACAACCATGCAATCATAATTCCACCCTTTTAACATGCATCACAACATGCACAAAATGGAGCAGGGATCTGACCACATTCTTGCAGCTGCCAATTGAACATTTTTCATCCTCTTCCTCCAGACAGCCCTGGATTTGGGGAATGGTTCTTCCAATCTAGAAGGCTTGATGGGAGAAAAATCTGGATTAAATAGATACAGATGGAGCATGTAAACAATCCACAAAAGGAAGTTCCCCCCCCCCATTAGTACTGTTAACATCAATGTCTTCTGTGTGGCAAAATTAACTCTTTCTTATAGGATGTTTGACAAAAAGGAGAGATTCTTAATGAGGTTAGTTAAAGGGGTTGCCCTGTTTCATTAGATTTGCCAAGGAGGAACCATCAAGGAAATTGCTTTTTTAATTACTCTGTTAATTGATATAAAACAAAAAGGACACAGATTAGTTGCATGCAATTAGCAAATTAATTATTGGCAATTACAGACTTAATAATGGAGTAGATCTGCTACTTTGTACCATATTCTAGGGTCCACATCAGCAGTGAAATCTACTTACCTTCCCTACAGGTTCGGAAGAGCGCATTTTTTCACCCTCTGCGCATGCGCAGAAGGGTTTGTACATGCGCAGAGGGTTAAAAACAACAAAATGGTGACATCCAGGCAGGTGGGCGGAGCCTTGCGCTGCCGCCGCTACCGGTTCTCCGAACCACCGGCGGCCACTGCTACCGGAATGCCCAAACCTGGACGAACCGGTAGCATTTCACCCCTGGTCCACATTCCTCATATTTGTGAGTTGTATCCTGCATAGGTGTATGCATTCATAGGACAAAAAAACACCTGATCATGATTTTTGGAAAAGCAATTGAAACAGGTGAACATTATTCACCTTCTGACATAAAAACTATCCTTTGACATTCTTTTTTCTGAACTCCTTACTCACAAATACGACTTACGACAACAATTGAGCCCAACATTTCTGTTGCTAAATGAGACATTTGTTAAGTGAGTTTTGCCCCTTTTTACGAACTTTCTGGCCACAGTTGTTAAGTGAATCACTGCAGTTGTTAAATTAGTACCATGGTTGTTAAGTGAATCTGGCTTCCCCATTGACTTGCTTGTCAGAGGTCAGCTGAGAAGGTTGCAAATGGTGAACATATGAATCCAGGACAATGCAATCTGACCGTGACAGTTGTAAGTGCGAGGACTGGATGTAAGTCTCTGTTTTCATCATTGTCATAACTTTGGATGATCATTAAACGAATGGTCGTAAGTCAAAGACTCCCTGTAAAGTTGCGTCCAAAAAAAACAACAACCACCCATTTTTTAAAAAACCAAACAAGATTGGACTGCAGGCATTTAACCCTGTAGTCACAGAATTTGGTTTGAAAGTCAGCTGCAAGTCACCTAAATTTCTACCAATAGGGAGATCTTTACTCATACATAGTTATTTTTTTTCTTACAATGTTCTTTATTTTGTCTCTGGAAAGCAGTGTTTTTTTCAGTCTGGGCAAATTGGAGATGTGTGGACTTCAACTCCCAGAATTCTTCAGCCAACCATGCTGAGTGGGCAATTCTGGGAGTTGAAGTCCACACATTTTCAAATTGCCAAGGTTGAGGAGACATATTGCAAGGATGTCCCAGAATTGGGAAACACCCAGAAGGTGTTTTTTCAGGAGGCAACTGGACTTTCTTGTTTTTTCTTTTGAAGGCGTTTCCCTTCTCATCCAAGAAGCTTCTTCAGCTCTGATAGGATAGTGGGGAATGGCCAGAGCTGAAGAAGCTTCTTGGATGAGAAGCAAAACGTCTTCAAAAGAAAAAAAAAACAAGAAAGTCCCCTCCTGAAAAAGCACCTTTGGGACAAACATGACCTGGATGACTGAGAATCTCTACAGACTATTGAAAGGATGCCTACATTTTGCATAAAATACACACATATCTGTGTAAGGTGCACACCCAGCCCTGTGGCTCTAATCCTCAGTGGACTAAGGACCCACGGTGTTAGCTCCATTTCTGTCCCTCTTTAAGCTGGGCGATTATCTACCATTTTTGTCTTGTGTTTCACAAGCAAAGGTTATCACATTTTGCAGGCTGCCAGTCCTGCCGAGGAGCAAACGTGAATGGCTGATAATGCTACACCTCCAAAGCAGATAAAAGTTTCAGTCTGCTGGGGGGGGGGGGAATCCTACTAGGAAAGAAAGTAGGATCAAATTCAGAGGTGGTATTCAGCCGGTTCGGACTGGTTTGCCTGAACCGGTAGTGGAAATTGTGGGTGGCCCCGCCCACCCGCCCCGGCTCTATGCTATCCTATTTGTGCATGTTTTTGAGGCCGGGCGCATGCACAAAAGGCTCGTGTGCGAGTAAAGCACATGCGCGGGAGGCCGGGTGCATGTGCGGAGGTGGGCGCGCTCACATTTGCGAACCGGTAGGGAAGGTAAGTGAAAACCATCCCTGATCAAATTGATTATTTTCTCCTTCCCATGCCTCGAGATCTACCCGCAACACCAAATCACTTCTCTCTGGGGGTTTTAAAAAACCCACCCAGAAGGAAAAGGGTCTTTTTTAAAAAAAGTTGCTTCTGAATTGTAAGCCTTAAACAAACAAATGCAGCATACAGGCAGTCCTTAGCTTACAATCGTTCCTTTAGTGACTGTTCATTGCAGTGACTGCCATGGGAAGGTTCCATTATGATCATAACTTGAGGACTTCCTATATCTCGTCCAGCGGTGAAATCTACTTACCTTCCCTACCGGTTCGGAAGCGCTCGCTCCGCGGGTGGGCGGAGCCTCGCACTGCCGTCGTTCCGGTTCTCTGAACCACCGGCAGGTGGCGCTACCGGTATGCCCAGACCGGGCCGAACTGGGAGCATTTCACCCCTGATCTCGTTGGGTAAAATGGATCGCATAGTGGCCAATCAGACACAACTGGGAAACTCACAGAATGGACAGAAGAACTGTTGTTCTTTTTCAGTCTTCCTTTGCAGAAGTTGGTGTTTGTGATATATTGTCCAAAATTCCAGAGGTTAATTTCAACCATTGATCGTTTTGAGACCCAACTCATCCATGACTTTGTCCAGCTAGCTTGATGGCTATTCTCCATCTGATAGTATGGAATTCCACAGTTTAACTGTGATTGTGTCAAAATTCCATCTTTTTATAGTCCTAGTTCTTCCCACATTTAGTTTCAATAGACCTATGACCTAAAATTCTAAGAAAGGGTGAAAATACAGATAGTCCTCAACTTAATGACTACAATTGAGCCCAAAATTTGCTGTTGCTAAACGAGACATTTGTTAAGTGAATTTTACCCCATTTTGCAAGCTTTCTTGCCACAGTTGTTAAGTGAATGACTGCAGTTGTTAAGTTAGTAACACAGTTGTTAAGTGAATCTGGCTTCCCCATTGACTTTGTTTGTCAGAAGGTCGCAAAAGGGGATCACATAACCTCAGGACACTGCAACGGTCACAAATATGAGTCAGTTGCCAAATATCCGAATTTTGGTCACATGACCATGGGGATGCTGCAACGGTCATAAGAGTGAAAAATGGTTGTAAGTCGCTTTTTTCAGTGTCATTGTAACTTCGAATGGTCACTAAATGAACTGTTGTAAGTCGAGGACTATCATGTAGGTTCTCCATACCGTTTATGATGTTTACTATCAACCTCCTTCTAACCACCTTCGCTTGAAGCTAAGAAACATTGATTTGTGCCGCATCCAAAATTCAGGTTTTGTATTATTTTAATTTCACAGCATATTAAAAAACAAAATGGAATTTTAGCAGCATGGATTTAATTTACTGTAGCCTATAATTTTGCTCGGAGATTTATACCATATTGACCGTACTTCTTGATATTCATTCTTAGTATAGTGTTGAATAGTGATTTTTGCTGTTAAAGTGATAGAATACACTGTTATTTACAACTGACTATGTTTTACTGGAAAATTATAATATCCGTGACAGTTCTAAATACCTTGTTCATTCATTTGTATTTTTCCTTTTATTTTCTTATCTTCTTTTTGTGTTGGTTTATATATCTTATGTTTTTCTTTAAAAAATACCCCCATAAAAATAAAAGCCCAGATTTCATCATCAAACAATATTTAAGCCCCTAATCATTTTTTGTTGCTCATTTTATCCAGTTCTTCATTTTTCTTTTGAGGTATATTATTCAGAACTCTTAATGACCACATCAAAGTTCTCCAGATGTTCTTGCTTAGATGACACAGAACTAATGAAGGAGAGACAACCACAAAACCACACTAAAACACTAAAGTCTCTTTATAATAAAAAAAACAGAGAATTCAATGAATTGCTATTTTGCTTATCCCCCCTTATCTTCCCATCCTGCTATTTCCTATACAGGTTAAAAAGTGCATTTTGAGTTCACACATCACACCAAGATGTAATGTGATTGGACAGTTTTTGCACTTGTGCAAAAGAAATATGTATGTTCAATCATCATCATCATCATCATCATCATTTAACGACCCCATAATCTCTTGCAGGGTGGAGTCTGGGCAACTGAATGGAGCTAGCAGAGTGTTTACTGGCCAGATGCCCTTCCTGTCACCAATGCAGTTTTGTTCAGCAGATATATTCTCATTGTGCCCAGAGAGAGAAATATCTGCCTAGGATCGAACTCACAGCCTCCTGATTGTGAGGCAAGAGCTCCACCTCTAGGCCACCGCACCACTCCATATTATGTATGTTCAATGCATGGCAATAATCCACAGTTTGTTGTTGAATCCAACTGAGACTTAGCATGAGGAGGGACCTACAGTTTGTTCATTGTTTCTTGACTTATCTGTGGCTTTTGTGATCTTCCTAAGCATCTATAACCAATCCACAGAATTGCAAAAAGAATAATAAACCTCAAACTGGCCAAACTGTGATAACCTTGCTTTTGGCAAGAGATTGGCTTCATGCATCACATTAATCGTGATTTGCTCAATCACGATTGACTGAGGAAGTCACATTTTGGGCTCATATAACATCCTTATTATGGATTTCATTTGAGTTTTGTTTAATATTATCTGGGTGTAAATGATCCATCATGTTTTGTAATCCATACTTGCCCTGAAGGTCTTGGAAAAGACATTCAAATGGTATGAAGTGTCTATCCTTACAAAGATCAGAATCTACCATTGTATTCAGAATTAAAGAATAACAGAGTTGGAAGGGACCTTGGAGGCCTTCTAGTCCAACCCTCTGCTCAGGCAGGAAACCCTATACTATTCAGGACAAGTGGTTGTCTAGTCTCTTCTTAAAAGCTTCCAGTGATGGAGCACCCATAACGTCTGGAGGCAAGCTGTTCCATTGGTTATTTGTTCTCACTGTTAGAAAGTTTCTCCTTAGTTCCAGGTTGCTTCTCTCCTTGATTAGTTTCCATCTATTGCTCCTTGTCCTGCCTTCAGGTGCTTTGGAGAATAGATTGACCCCCTCTTCTTTGTGGCAGCCCCTCATATATTGGAAAATTGCTATCATGTCACCCTTAGTCCTTCTTTTCACTAAACTAGACAAACCCAATTCCTGCAACTGTTCTTCATATGTTTAACCTCCAGTCCCCTCATCATCTTTGTTGCTCTTTTTTGCACTGTTTCCAGAGCCTCTGCATCTTTTTTTATAATATTCCATGTGAAACTCTATAGAAGGACTTTGAACAAGCATGATAGGAAGACCCAAAGGTGCTTTTTCAAAAGGCAACTGGACTTCCTTGTTTTTCTTTGAAGACGTTTCACTTCTCATCTAACAAGCTCTTCTTGGATGAGAAGTGAAACGTCTTCAAAGAAAAACAAGAAAGTCCAGTTGCCTCTTGAAAAAGCACCTTTGGGACAACCATGACCTGGATGACGTGATGATCTCCATAGACATGATAGGAAGAGTATTGATGCTTTGAATTTTGGGGTTGGAGAAGAGTCCTGAGAATATGGTGGACAGCCAAGAAAACAAACCAATGGAACCATCAAATTGACCCAGAGATTTCACTCAAGGCACAAATGACGAGGGTCAAATTATCCTATGTTGTACATATTATGTGAAGACTAAGCTTTCTGGAGAAGGCTCTAATGCTGAGAAGGGTATTACCGTATTTTTTGGTGTATAAGACGCACTTCCCCCCCCCAAAGTGGGTGGAAATGTCTGTGCGTCTTATACAGCGAATGTTGCCGAAGCCCCACCCACCCACTGGCCCCCACCCTTCAGCTTCTGCCTCCTAGCAATTTGCCTCCTTGCAGCAAACAGCAAACAGACTAATCAGCTTCAGCACAGCCTGATTTAGCACGAGCAGCTGATTGGCGGTCAGATCTGCCTCCCGGAATACCGCCTATCAGCTGTTCCAGGCTGCGGGGATCGCCACAGCCCATCGCCACCATTGCCGCCCATCGCCGCTGCCGCCTATCGCCGCCTCCACGCACCCCATTTTCAGCTTCTGCATGTCCCGTTTTCAGCCTCCGTGCGCCCCATTTTCAGCCTCCGCATGCCCCATTTTCGGCCCAGGTGGTGGGGATCGCTGCTGTTGCCTATCCCCGCCACCTGGAACGGGCCAAAAATGGGATGCGTGGAGGCCGAAAATGGGGCGTGCAGAGACGGCAATAGGCGGCAGCGGCGATGGGCGGTGACAGTGGCGATGGGCGATCCCTGCAGCCTGGAACAGCTGATAGGCAGTATTCCGGGAGGCAGATCCAACCGCCAATCAGCTGCTCATGCTAAATCAGGCTGTGCTGAAGCTGACCAGTCTGTTTGTTGTTTGCTGCAAGGAGGCAAATTGCTGGGAGGCAGATTTTTTTTTCTTGTTTTCCTCCCCAAGAGAGGTAGATATGTCTTATAGTCTGGAGCGTCGTATACTCTGAAAAATACGGTACTTCAGATAGATAGATAGATAGATAGATGATAGATAGATAGATAGATAGATAGATAGATAGATAGATAGACAGACAGACAGGCAGACAGACAGACAGACAGACAGACAGACAGACAGACATACAGGCAGACAGATTGATAGATTAACTAGATAGACAGACAGACAGACAGACAGACAGATAGATAGATGATAGATAGATAGGATAGATAGATAGATAGATAGATAGATAGATAGATAGATAGATAGATAGATAGATAGATAGATAGATAGATAGATAGATAGATAGATAGATAGATAGATAATAGATAGATAGATAGATAAATAGATGATAGACAGACAGACAGACAGACAGACAGACAGATGACAGATAGACTCTTTCTCTCTGTCTTTATCTTCCCAGCCTTCCATTTTAAAGCAAAGACAGTTTTCTGCAGGCAAGGAAAACAAGGTTCCTCCCCATTGCCCTGAGAATGTGCTCAGAGCAAAGCATGCTGGGTAAACCTCCCCTGACACCAATCAGTAAGCAAAATCATTAGCCAAGCCAAGGAGTCAAAAAGGACGAGAAAGGCCTGCCTTTGATGCGCCGCACTTGTGATCACAGCTACATGCCATAACAACCTACTTGGGTCTCGTAAGGCTGGTGCAGCTGTTACTTCATCCCACGCAGGCGTCCAAAGGGAAAAGAGGCACTTTGGCTTGCCTACTGCTGCAGCATCAGCACTCTGATTTATGGGCCCTATTTCCATTCATTCATTTGCTTAAATGAAAGGACACACACACACACACACACACACACCAACAAACCCACTGCATTCCAAATAGTATGCTGGCCTATTTATCTGCACAGTGTGGATATTATTATATGTCTATGTCTCAGTCATCCAGGTCATGGTTGTCCCAAAGGTGCTTTTTCAAAAGGCCACTGGACTTTCTTTATTTTTGCTTGAAGACGTTTCACTTCTCACCCAAGAAGCTTTTTCAGTTCCTTTTCAGTTCAGCTTCTTCTTCAGAACTGAAGAAGCTTCTTGGATGAGAAGCGAAATGTCTTCAAGCAAAAACAAAGAAAGTCCAGGTTCCTTTTGAAAAAGCACCTTTGGGTATATGTCTATGGAAATTCTCAGTCATCCAGGTCATGGTTGTCCCAAAGGTGCTTTTTCAAGAGGCAACTGGACTTTCTTTGTTTTTGCTTGAGACCAATGCAAAGAATGAGTTAAGCAGCTCTGCTTTCTCTCTACTGCCTTTTGCTTCCTTGCCATCTTCTCTCTTTAGTCTACCAACTGTTTCCTTGACTTTTTTCATGTTATTTATATGTTGAAATAAACTTTTTTTGTTGTCTTTGACTTTTGTTGAAAGTCTTTCTTCATTCTGAGCCTTTGCTTTCCTGACTTCATCTTTGCAGATTTGGGCTATCTGCTGATATTCTGCCTTAGGTGTCCCTCTTTCCATTTTTTGTACTTATCCTTTTCGTCTTTCAGTTTATCAGAGAGATCTTTGTGCAACCTTGCTGGTTTCTTCTTGGATTTCTTGTTTTTCTTTTTCAGTGGTATTATGTTGGACTGCGCTTTTATGATAATATTTTTCAGAGTTTCACACGCTTCTTGAGTTGTTTTCCCCTTTGGCATTTTTGGAATTTTTCTTAGGCTCTCTCTGAGTTTGTTAAAATCAGCTCTTTTAAAGTTTAAGACACTGGTTGGATTATATTCTATTGCATGTGTTTATATATAATAAGTGTGCATAAAACTTATTTTATCTTTTTTTTTATAATATTGATGTATTATATTTTTTGTTTGGTTTTTTGGCTTTTAGGCTTTTAACTATAAACTTCCAAGAGTGAGAGTGAGCTTTATATATTTGACAAGCAAATAAATAAAAATAAATCATGATTCCCCCTGTCTTTCTTCATTTGTCACCAATTTAAATTTACCACTCATTAGCATCGTGGAGAATTTTCTTAATAAAGAGAAGGTTTCTTTATTGAAAAAGCAATGGCTGATGCCAATACTCAGGTTCATTTGATATTTATTAGCATTTGCACAGAGGTCATACGTGGTTATTGTGTCACAATTTAATTGGCTACGGTAACCTTGTGCCCATCTATGATATTGCTATAGTAATAAACATAAAAGATTATTCTCATATAAATGTCTTAAGCGTGCACAGCATGGCAGATGGACGAGCAGAGATGTACTTGGGACTGAATTCTACTTAGCTATACAGACTCTATTTTGTCTCTAAAGCAGGAAGTCGGTTACTGTCAAGTAGAAGATTAGGATACCTCTAATAGGTGCCCCAAAGTTGCTAATATCGAAGCAAATGGAAAGATCGTTTGGAATCTAAGTTGAATGGGTAATCTTTGAGTTATGACCATTCGTTCAGTGACCGTTCAAAACTACAACGGCGCTGAAAGTAGGGACCTATGACTTGTATCCAAAGTTTGGATTGTGAGAATTGTGGCTGCTTGCAAAATGACACCCACAGCCTCTGGTGGATCTGCCGTTTCTCCTCCCCAAAGACAATCTTCAGAAAAGGTAAGGGGATCAAGATGTGATGGGGGGAGAGGAAGCCCATGGGGGGGGGGGAAGCAGCCCGGGTGTTAAGATATTTAAATTTACTAGCTGGAGTAGTGGGGTTGTGTAGTGAGCCAGAACACACAGTTGTGATTGATTACTACCAGAATGCTGGCTCCTGCGTATTACACTAGGAACATGGGGAAGCTTTGTAGGATTCCCCCAAATCTTTGAGAGGGGTTGTGTGCAGAGGTAGGTTCCTCCCAGTTCGGACTGGTTCGCCCGAACTGGTAGCGACCCGCTGGTGATGTCATGGTGACGTCATGGGGCCGGTTCAGTTGGTGCCTGTCCGTGGGCACTGCCATCTTTTTTTTGGAATTTTTTTTTCTTCTGCACATGCACAGAAGCTGAGTTTCCGGCACTGCGCATGCGTCGCCATCTTGTTTTTGGCTTTTTTTGGAGGGGATTTTTTTTAAAATTTTTGGCCACTGCGCATGCGCGCACGTGCGAAGCGTGCACGCACCCATGAGGTGTGGCCACACGGCACGAGAGGAAGCGAACTGGCAGCGAGGTAAGTTAGAACCCACCCCTGGTTGTGTGGGGCTCTGGAGCTACCAGCTATGCACCCTTGATTGCTGATAATGATTGATTGGATCTGCACCATTTTGTTGATCAAATTGTGTGTGTGTGTGTGTGTGTGTGTGTGTGTGTGTACATACACACAATCACAGAAGGCTCTTAGATCAAGCGAACAATGTGGCAGATCTTATTTTTCCATCTTAGAAGTGCAGCTGTTCATCAAGATGGAATAAACTTGGCTAAAGAGACAAAGACCAGATTTCCTAGACCTAGAAGAACATAGTAGTAACGCCTAACTGACTTCCGTTCTTGAAGCTCTCATTTTTGTCATCCCCATCAAAGAAAAATCCAGCAGTTCATTTTGACATATGCTGCATTTTTTTTTTTTGGAGTGCAATGTTTTGTACAAAAATGCCACCAGGAAAAAAATAATAATCTAAAATTGGAAGGCAGCACCTGATCGCTTGACCTATTTAGAGGATGAAGGTACTAAGGGTCTCCTGATGAGATGGGGGGGTGGGGAAGCTGAAAAATAAAGTTGATAGCTGGGCCAATATTTAAAGAGAAACAAAGTAAAGTCTTCTTTCCTTCTCATTTGTGCTCTCAATTTAGAGATTCTCGGCTCTAAAACACAGGTAGACCTCTACTTACAATCACAACTGAGCCCAAAATTTCTGTTGCTAAGTGAGACCGTTGTTAGGTGAGTTTTGTCCCATTTTACGTCCTTTCTTGCTACAGTTAAGTGAATTACTGCAGTTATTAAGTTAGTAACACGGTTGTTAAGTGAATCTGGCTTCCCCATTGACTTTGTTTGTCAGAAAGTCACATGACCCTGGGTCACTGCAACCATCATGAATATGAATCACTTCCCAAGCACCAGAAATTTGATCATGTGACCATGAAGATGCTGCAATGGTTGTAAGTGTGAAAATCAGTCATAAGTCACATTTTTCAGTGCCGTTGTAACATTGATTTGTTAGTGAATAAACTGTTGTAAGTCAAGGACTATCTGTAGTCTTTAAATATTTGGTGATCCTTCCTTGTTCCCCACTTGGCCTCATCAATGTGATGCTCTGGTTGACATGTTTTGCATTTGTAGACAATAATAATAATAATAAATCTCTGCTTGCTTCCTTTCATATCAAAGGTTCCTTAATAGAAAGCTAGAATTAAATCAAAATGCTAAGCTCTTAATTTAAACAAATGAACACCAACTACCGGTAGCAGTCAGGACACATGATGAAAATTAGTTAATTGCCGCACACATGGACAGACTTCACCATAGTTTTAACTGAGAAACTGAGCATCCGAGAGCAGGCTGAGTCGAAAAAATGCTAGAGAATTCCTGGCAGCCTGGCAGTCAGACAAATCAGCCATCAACAGGCACATAGAGATAAACAACATCTATGTACCATTCAAAAGAAACAATCACAAAGCCAAAAAGGAGGGGGAAAAGACCTCTGACAGCAATCAACTCCCAGATAAGCAGAGATTAAAACCAAGATTAATACTAGACCAACAATCAAACAGTAAACAATACCCCAAACAAACAACTGCCAACTCAAACAAACAATCCAACGATAAACCAGCTAATCAAGGAACTACCAAGAATACTCCCACCAAAATGGACAAGAATACTCCCACCAAATGAATCAAGGATAATTTATGGTTCAAAGCATTGGCTATCCCTGGAAGTAGATCATGTGATTAACCAAGAGAGGATGCTTCAAAGAGAATATCTGTAGCTCAGGGTTGAACTGTGGGGTCCTTGGTGCTCTCTAAGCTTGGTTGTTGCTTCGCAGACATTTTATTATTCAACTAGGTAACATCGTCGGTGCACCATTTGTCAGACAAACAAGCTATGAGTAAACAACAGCCAAATCAAGGAATCACCAAGAATACTCCCAGACAGGATAAGCGACTAAACAGAGAGGAAACCCCACTCCCTTCTAGCACTGATGATGTTACCTAGTTGGGTCATGAAACATCTGCAAGGAAGCAACCAAGTTCAGAGAGCACCAAGCGGCCCACCCTCCTCCTCCTCCTCCTCCTCCTCCTCCTCCTCCTCCTCCTCCTCTCCACTCCCTTCTAGCACTGAAGATGTTACTTAGTTGGGCAATAAAACGTCTGCAAAAAACCCCACCAAGCTCAGACCCCACAATTTAAACAATTTTGAAGCATGGCAGTCAATATAGCTCTGATTGGATTGTGTTCCTTCCAATTGTTGGAATCATCCACATAGCTGCTTTATGATGTGAGCCAGAATTGGGTAAGAGAAGAAAGATAGAGAGGTTTTGCATTTACTGACCTGGCCTATATATGCAATAAAATTTAAATGCTTGAAATAGGAGGTGGCATACTCCTATTACTTGATAATATTGTATTATACAATTGATGCATTTATGGGTAGTCGAGTTATGACTACAATGGTCC
This sequence comes from Thermophis baileyi, assembly GCA_003457575.1. Classification (NCBI taxonomy): domain Eukaryota; kingdom Metazoa; phylum Chordata; class Lepidosauria; order Squamata; family Dipsadidae; genus Thermophis; species Thermophis baileyi. The sequence goes on along the minus strand of QLTV01003767.1, from coordinate 49,196 downwards.
TTCTCCTTTCTTTAACCACCTCTAGGTATGTTCAGAATTATCTGACACTAGCAGTCAGAATTACAGAATAACAGAGTTTGAGGTCTTCTAGTCCAACCCCCTGCTCAAACAGGAGACCATACACCATTGTGGACAAATGACTGTCCAATGTCTTTTTGAAAAACCTCCAGTTATGCAGCACCCATGATTTCTGGAGGCAAGTCATTCCACTGAATAATTGTTCTCCTTATCAGGAAATGTTTCCTTAATTCTAGGTTGCTTCTCTCCTTGATTGGTTTCCATCCATTGTTTCTTCTCTTGGCTTCTGGTGCTTTGGAAAATAGATTGTCCCCCTCTTCTTTGTGGCAGCCCCTGAAATATTGGAAGATGTTGCCATGTCACCCCTAGACCTTCTCTTCATTAGACCAGACATACCCAATTCCTGCAACCATTCATTGTATGCTTTAGCCTCCAGTCCCCTAATCATCTTTGTTGCTCTTCTCTTCACTCTTTCTAGAGTCGTTTGCTTTTAAAACCAGAAGCTTGCAACACTTGAAAACCAGCTCATCCCTATCACCATCTCTCTGACTTCTCATCTTCCCATTCTGGGGATGGGCCTGATAAATGGAATTCTGGATAGGCTGATAAATCCTCTCCGATTTTCTGCTTCTGCTGCATGGATTGTCTGAACAGACCTTTTGGCCTCCTGGGGAGCATCTCTGGCTGAGCACAGAACAGTCCCTGGAGCTGTATAGATGATCTTCAGCCTGTCAGCAATGGACATTTGATGGAGTGGAGATGAGAGCAATGAGGGGAAAAAACCCACCCCTCAATTCTTGACCAAAGGAATGGACCAGTGCATTCGGACCCAAATGAAACCTTCTCGTTTTGAAGATACAAAACTTATGGATACCTACCCTTGTATATCCATCTTTTCGAGCAGGGTGGTGCCTATTTTGAAGATCTCTCTTCCTGAGCACTTAGCTTTTGGGGGATTAGAAATGTTAACTGACAACCACAACCTGGAGCAGCTGCTTCCCTATATCTTTAATTAGAATGGCCCCATGGTTTTTTCCCCCTAAAGCAGATAACTAATAAATGCAAGCGAGTGTCAGCCCTACAAGATGGCACACGGCCTCTTGTTTTGTCCTCTCTCTCCTTTCTTTATTTTCCCCTTCTCTAAATCTTTGATTAAGCCCAGCACTAAATCTACAAACGCAGGGGATGGGGGAGAGGGGGGGTGGGGAGAGAGAGAGAAGAGAGAGAGAGAGAAAGAAAAGATGCTATTTAGGCCTTGCCAGTTCCCGGCATTATATATGCAAATGTGGCTGTCCGTTTGGCTCCCGAGAACAGCGGGCGTTGAATGAGGCAGCGGCGGCGAGCAACACGACATCATTCATTTCCATCATTAAAACAAAAGCAGGATAAATCGGTAGCTAATTTGTAAAATATGCTTATCATATCGGCTGGTTGGGTTCTTTAAAAAAAAAGAGAGAGAGAGAGGCACCAGCTCAAGGATTGGAAGATGGGAGAGGAGAGAGATGGGGAGGGGAAGAACGGGTTCGGTCGGAATGAGTTGATTTTCTTGTTGGCTTTTAATTGTCCTTCTTCTGCCTTCTTTTCATTATTGTTCAGTTGCTCCGTCGTGTCTGACTCTTTGTGACCCCATGGATCATAGCATGCCAGCCGCGCCCCCCCCCATCTTCCCGGAGTTTGAACATAGAAGCTAGAAATAGAACATAGAACATTAGAGTTGGAAGGGACCTTGAAGGTCTTCTAATCCAACCCCCTGCTCGAGCAGGAGACCCCCGTACCATTTCAGATAAATGGGTGTCCAGTCTCTTTGTGAAAGTCTCCAGTGATGGAGCATCCACAACTTCTGAAGGAAAGCCATTCCACTGGTTGATTGCTCTCACCATTAGGAAATTTCTCCTCGGTTCTAGGTTGCTTCTCTCCTTGGTTAGTTTCCCTCCATTGTTTCTCGTCTTGCCTTCTGGTTCTTTGGAGAATAGTTTGGCCCAGGGGTGGGTTCTAAATTTTTTACTACCAGTTCTGTGGGCGTGGCTTATTTTGTGGGTGTGGCTTGATGGTCATGTGACAGTGGGCATGGCTTGGTGGTCATGTGACTGGGTAGGCGTGGCCAACTCAATGTCACTCACGTCAAGGGGTGCCTCGCCTGGCCCCTCCCCTCCCAGCCATTCCTTGTCACACCCAACCTCAACATATCTATAGTTCTGTAAAAATGTTGTTCACCATTTTTCAACTTTATTATCTACATACTATAGATGTACTTTCATGGACCACTGAAAGGAGGAAATGACTCACATGCTTTGCCCAAGAGTGTGATAGGCAACAGGCTTTTAAGGGGCTGCCAGAAAGAAGGGGGAGCAATGTATTTTCCAAAGCACCAGAAGGCAAAACAAGAAGAAATGGATGGAAACTGAACGAGGAGAGAAGAAAATTAGAACAAAGGAGAAATTTAATG
>QLTV01003766.1:154023-165203 GCA_003457575.1 Thermophis baileyi | reverse complement strand
GGAAGCAGAGAGAGTGGGAGAGAGAGAGAGAGAGAGGGGGGGCGGGAGGGAGAGAGAGAGATGGCGAGAGCTGGTGGGATGGATGGATGGATGGATGGATGGATGGATGGATGGATGGATAGATGATAGACAGACAAACACAGACAGACAAACACAGACAGACAGACAGACAGATGAAAAACAGGTGGGGATTTGACCACACAATGCCACAGTGACTTTATATTGACTTTTCTGACTCCTCCAGCAACCAAAGGACTTTGGGGAACCCAAAACAGCAGCATTGTCTGCAAAGGCTGGCAGCGTTCAGAGGTAGACGATTACTAAACCTGGAGGCGCCGTTCAGCTTCTCCTGCCATATGTGCGTAAAAGCTGGATTGGATTCAGTCCAGTATCCTCTTGCTAGCAATATGAATCATGGTAAACGTTGTTAAACCTTGCCAACTTGAAGATGCTTGGACTTCAACTCCCAGAATTCCCCAGCCATGCTGGGGAATTCTGGGAGTTCAAGTCCAAGCATCTTCCGGCTGCCAGGGTGAGAAAACTTGGAAGCCAGGAACTTTATCCCAAATGAAAATAATGCCAATCTTCAGAACTAAATAAAAGCAGAAAAGAGATAACAAGCCCCTGGGGTCAAGTTGTGGCTAAACGTTGCAGCAGAAATGGGTAAACCCACCTTCTGAGTGAGTGGAAGCAACTCACTGTTCCTGTTCTGACCCAGCCTTTAGCAGAAGCAAGAAACAGACTCCTGGTCACGAAAACCCCCTCTTTATTTACCTCTTGTGATTTAATGGCATTCACCCACCGAAAAGTCCAGGCAAGAGTCCTGCAAGGAGTTAACTGCAGCAACAGACCTTATCAGTTCGCCGGGAGCTCCCAGCCGAAAGCCTGCAAATTAAGTTCTGGCAAGCCATCTTTGATGCATGAAACACAATGAGCAAAATCTTCAGAAATACGAACTGTTGTCTCCTACAACCACCACTTCCCTTTCCTTCTATTTATTCCCAGCCAGGGAGGGGCCATTCAGCGTCCATCTGTGCCTTGCTTCCCGAGTCGACTCCTTGTCCTCAGTTGCTCACCTCTCCTAACTGCTCTGCGCATACGTGCATCTGGAACAGGTCCCAGCTGTTCTTCCTCCTCACTCATCTAAGCCTCCAAAGGCAGCTGCCTCTCCAGTGGCTGGGAAATGTTTGACGGCCCTGGCTCTATCTCTGCGTCTGATGCAGAGCATCCATCAGAGCCTTCCCCAGACTCCAGCACTGGCCCAAGTTCCTCCCCAACCTCCTCATCATCCGAGTCTGCCGCCAGCTCTGCTGGCAGCTGGTGGGCCACAACAATTCCAGCCAAATGTTCCTTCATCCTTTCTTCACAAAACCCTTGATTTTCCCTGACGTGGGTTCCACACTGTCTTAAAGTTGACTTTCTTCCCCCTTCCCCCTCAGAAAAGCACAAATTCCCCAAGGATTGTTTTTCACGACAAAAACATATAATAACAACAGAACTGGAAGGGACCTTGGAGGTCTTCTAGTCCAACCCCCTGCTCAAGCAGGAAACCCTGTAGCATTTCAGACAAATGGCTGTCCAATCTTTTCTTAAAAACCTCCAGTGATGGGGAAGGAAGGAAGGAAGGAAGGAAGGAAGGAAGGAAGGAAGGAAGGAAGGAAGGAAGGAAGGAAGGAAGGACAGCAGAATAACTGAGTTGGAAGGGACCTTGGAGGTCTTCTAGTCCAACCCCCTACTCAAGCAGGAGACCCTATAGTATTTCAGACAAATAGCTGTCCAATCTTTTCTTAAAAACCTCCAGTGATGAAGCACCTATAACTTCTGGTGGCAGGCAGTTCCACTGGTTAATTGTCCTCACTGTTAGGAAATTTCTCTTTAATTCCAGGTTGCTTCTCTCCTTGGTTAGTTTCCATCCGTTGTTTCTTGTCCTGCCTTCAGGTGCTTTGGAGGATAGCTTGACCCCCTCTTCTTTGGGGCAGCCCCCGTAATAGTAATAATGTGACTCATATAGCCAAAATCAATTAAGGACTGGATGCTGAAGGACCTCTGAGTAGGACAAGCTGCCTGTTCCTTTTCCTGCCTTTGAAATCCACTCAATCCTGCAACCTCCAATGGTATTGGCCTTTTCTGCTGCAGCGTCACACGGCTGGCTTGCTTTCTTACCCACTTTGTCTTATTTAAGTCTTAGTATCAGAGGTGGGTTCCTCCCGGTTCGCACCGGTTCTGTAGAACCGGTAGCAAACCGCTGGTGATGTCACGGAGCCGGTTCTGTCGGTGCTGGTCCATGGACGCAGCCATCTTTTTTTTTGGATTATTATTATTATTATTTTGGAATTTTTTTGGGGGGGGGGGATTTTGTGCCATTATTTTTTCTTCTGTGCATGCGCAGAAGCTGAATCCCCAGCACTGCGCATGTGCCACCATCTTGTTTTCGGCTTTTTTTTTAAAAAAAAAATTGCGAATTTTTGTCACTATGCAAGCGTGCACTTCGTGCACGCAGCCACGCGGCGTGGGAGGAAGCGAACCGGCAGCGAGGAAAGTTAGAACCCACCCCTGCTTAGTACCACTTTACAAAGCCTTTAGTAAGGCCACACCTGGAATCCTGCGTCCAGTTTTGGTCACCACATTACAAAAAAGACGTTGAGACTTTGGAAAAAGTGCAGAGAAGAGCAGCTAAGATGATCAAAGGCCTGGAGACTAAAACATGTGAAGAACGGTTGCGGGATTTGGGTCTGGCCAGTCTGGAGAAAAGAAGGACTAGGGGAGACATGGCAGCAGTCTTCCAGTACAGGTAATTTTCAATTTACAACCACAATGGAGCCCTACATTTATGTTGTGAAGTGTGAAATTTGTGAAGTGGTCTTGCCCCATTTCTTGCCACGTTTGTTCAGTGAATCACTGCAGTTGTTAAATTAGTAACACCGACGTTAGTGAATCTGGTTTCCCCGTTGACTTTGCTTGTCAGAAGGTTGCAGGAAGTGACCCCGGAACTTTGCAACCATCATAAATGTGAATCAGTTGCCAAGCGTCCAAATGCAAATCACGGGACCATGGGGATGCTGCAACGGTCATAAGTGCGAAAAATGGTCATAAGTCACTTTTTTTTCACCGCTTTTGTAACTTTGAACTGTCACTAAGTGAACTGTTGTAAGTTGAGGGCTATCTGTATTTGAGGGGCTGCCCCAAAGAAGAGGGGGGGTCAATTTATTCTCCAAAGCCCCTGAAGGCAGGACAAGAAGCAACGGATGGAAACTAATCAAAGAGAGAAGCAACCTGGAATTAAGGAGAAATTTCCTAACCAGAGGTGGGTTCCTGCCGGTTCGGACCGGCTCTATAGAACTGGTAGCGGGAATTTCCCTCCGCTTGCCGAACCGGCAGCGATGGCCGGCTGGATACGCCCCCGAACTGGCTCTCTCGGCGGTGCCATAGGCGGCGCCATCTTGTTTTTTGCTTCTGCGCATGCACGGAAGCTTGGTTTTTAGCACTGCACGTGCGCGTGTGCACGTGCAAAGCACACGGCGCTCACGTGGCGTGCCAGGCGCGCGCGCTCACACGGTACGTGAGGAAGCGAACCGGCAGCGAGGTAAGTCAGAACCCACCCCTGTTCCTAACACTGAGGACAATTAACCAGTGGAACAGCTTGCCACCAGAAGTCGTGGGTGCTTCATCACTGGAGGCTTTTAAGAAGAGACTGGAGAGCCATTTGTTTGAATTGGTATAAGGTTTCCTGTTTTTAGCAGGCCGGGGGTTGGACTAGAAGGCCTCCAAGGTCCCTTCCAACTCTGTGATTTTGTTCAATGAAAAGAAGGACCAGGGGGGACATGATAGCAGCCTTCCAACACTTATACAGATATAGATACACAGAGTTTGAAGGGACCTTGTAGGTCATCTAGTCCAACCCCCCGCCCATTTGAGGGATTGCCCCAGAGAGGAAGGGGTCCACCTATTCTCCAAAGCGCCAGAAGGCAGGACAAGAAGCAACGGATGGAAACTAATCAAGGAGAGAAGCAACCTGGAATGAAGGAGACACTTCCTAATACTGAGGACGATTAACCAGCGGAACAGCTTGCCACCAGAAGTTGTGGGTGCTCCATCTCTGGAGGTTTTCCAAGAAAGGGGCTGGACTAGAAGACCTCCAAGGTCCCTTCCAGCTCAATTCTGATTCCTCCTCCCTGACCACCCCTCTCTCTTCCTTTCAGGCTCCAGAATGTTCCTCGGCAAACCGGAGGCAGAGCTGAGCGAGTTGCGGAGGAGCGTAGACGCCGCCAGCGGCACGCCGGAACAGCTGGACGAAGAGCTGTCCAAGAAGAAACACCGGCGTAACCGGACCACGTTCACCACCTACCAGCTCCACGAGCTGGAGAGGGCCTTTGAAAAAACCCACTACCCGGACGTCTACAGCCGGGAAGAGTTGGCCATGAAGGTCAATCTGCCAGAGGTTCGAGTTCAGGTAAGCAGGATCCAGTTGGCTTGGGTGGCAAAAAAAACCAGCCAGCTTTACACCCGGGATTCTTGGAGCGCCACGCTTAGAGGGTGGTACGGGTAGCCCTCAACCCCAACGGAGCCCAACGTTTCTGTCGTTAAGTGAAACATTTGCCAAGGAAGTTTGGCCACCGTTTTACGACCTTCCTTGCCACCCTTGTTAAGTGAATCGCTGCCATTGTTAAGTAAGTAACCCGGTCGTGCAGCAAATTCGACTTCCCCTGCGTGACCTTTTGGGACACGGCAGTGGTCATAAGTGTGAGTTGGTTGCCCAGCGTCTGAATTTGGATCACGTGGTTATGAGGACCCTGCAGAGGTCGTAAGTGTGAAAGGCGGTCGTAAGTCACATTTTTCAGTGCCGTCGTAACGTTGAATGGTCACTCAATGAACCGTCGTAAATGTAACTTGAAACCATTCATTTTGTGACCGTTCGAAGGTGCAACGGCACTGAGAAAAGTGACTTACGGCCAGTCCTCGTACTTACGACCGCTGCTACATTCCCCACAGTCACTTGATCAAAATTTGGGTGCTTGGCAATGGGCGTGTATATTTACGACAGTTGCAGTGTCCTGGGTTCAGCCGATCAATGAATTGGGTGGGGGGGGGTTGGACTAGATGACCTACAGGCTCCCTTCCAATTCTGTTATCCCGTTCTCTTATCACTGGAAGTCATTGCTTTGAGATGGATGGTTGTATAAATTGTTTAAATAAATATTACTAAACACTAAGCAAAGAAGAGAAATAAAGGGATACCAATTAATTAAAATATAATCAATTACTAAACCAAAGAAGCTGAGTGGGGTTTATAATAAAAAGTTGGTGAACTAGACTCCGTCACTGACAGTATAGGTAGTCCTTGACTTACGACCATTATTGAGCCCTAAATTGCCTGTTACTAAGCAAGTCAGTTGTTAAGTGAGTTTTGCCCCATTTTTCACACACACACACACACACACACACACAGAGGATGCTGCGACCGTCATAAATACGAGTCAGTGGCCAAGTGCCTGAATTTTGATCATGGGACCCTGGAGAAGCTGCAGCGGTCGTAACTGTGAAAAAAGGGCCTTAAGTCACTTTTTTCCCACCGCCGTTGTAATGTCAAACGGGCACTAAACGGGTTGCAAGTAGTGGAACCAGACACAAGCTGGCCAGGGAATTCTGGGAGTTGAAGTCCACGCATCCCAGATTTGTCCCAGTTGAGAAAAAAGTCACGGATTCTCAAGTGACTCTACTCTGTTTCTCCTAGGCCGTTTAGATCAGCCCCCCCCCCACACCCAGATGGAAATCTTCTGGTACCAAGAAGGGGGAACATTGGTACCGTAGCTCGGGGCTGAAATGAGCCCTGTGGGAGCTGTGGGGTCCTTGGGGCTCTCTAAACTAGGTCTGGATAATGAAACCTCTGCAAGAAAACAATCAGTTGTTCCTCCTCCTCCTCCTCCTCCTCCCTCCACCTCCTCCTCCCTACCTCCTCCTCTTCCTCCTCCTCCTCCTCCCCCCCCCCCCCCCCAATCCCTCGCCAACCTCCTCCACCTCGGGGGGGAATCAGGGGTGGGTTCTAACTTACCTCGCTGAAAATCCAGCTTCTGCGCATGCGCAGAAGCAAAAAACAAGATGGCGGCGCCTATGGCGCTGCCGAGAGAGCTGGTTCAGGGGCGTGTCCAGCCGGCCATCGCTGCCAGTTCAGGGAGAGGGGGGAAATTCCCGCTACCGGTTCTATAGAGCCGGTCCGAAGCAGCAGGAACCCACCTCTGGCACTGATGATGTTCCCTAGTTGGGTAATGAAATGCCTGCAAGAAAACCACCAAGCTCAGAGAGCACCAAGGACCCCACAGTCCTCCTCCTCCTCCTCCTCCTCCTCTACTATGCAAACCCCACTTCGTTCTAGTACTGATGATGTTACCTAGTTTGGTAATGAAATGTCTGCAAGAGAACAACCAAGTTCATATAGTCCCAAGGATCCCACAGTTCTCCTCCTCCTCCTCCCCCCCCCCCGCAAATCCTCTGCAAACCCCACTTCATTCTAGCACTGATGATGTTCCCTAGTTGGGTAATGAAGTGCCTGCAAGAGAACCACCAAGCTCCGAGAGCACCAAGGACCCCACAGTTCTCCTCCTCCTCCTCCCTGCAAACCCCACTCCCTTCTAGCACTGATGACGTTACCTAGCTGGGTCATGAAACGTCTGCAAGAAAACAGCCCAGCTCAGAGAGCACCCAGGACCCTGCAAATCTTCCGGTTTGGCCAGTCTCACAATGGGCAGCTTGCCTGGACGAGCCGCGTTTCTCATTCCTCTGCTGCCACTCTTTTGCAGGTTTGGTTCCAAAATCGGCGTGCCAAATGGCGCCGTCAGGAGAAGATGGAAGCCACCGCCATGAAGCTTCACGACACCCCCGTGCTGTCCTTCAGCCGACCCCCGATGGCAGCCAACATAGGGCCAATCGGCAACTCTCTCCCCTTAGACCCGTGGCTGACCTCTCCCATCTCCGGTGCCACCACGGTGCACAGCATCTCAGGATTGATGGGGCCCAGCCAGGCCCTCCAGCCCACCTACCCAGGCCACTCCTTCCTCAATAACCCCCCAGTCCTGCCCCAGAGCATGCAACCCATGGCGTACCAGTGCGCCACGACGTTCGTGGACAAATATCCCTTGGAGGAACTTGACCAGCGGAATTCCAGCATCGCCGCGCTGCGCATGAAAGCGAAGGAGCACATTCAGACCATAGACAAAACCTGGCAGCCCATTTGATGGCGGGTCAGGCTGCCCTGACGTAGCAAAAACACCGACCAGGCTGAGCGGGACTAAGAGAGACTCTCTTACGATCCCCGGTCAAGACATCGCTTAGTTTCTCGCGCCATCGAGCCGGTGAGCAGCCGCGGGGGAAAAGGGAACACTCTCCGATTCCTTTTGATAGACCTCAGCTATAAAGTGGATTTACGCACTCTCTTTCCCCCACCGGATTGGTGGCAGCAGTGGGATCTGCCGGAAAAGAATTCTGCGTGGCGTGTTTGTCCTTGCAAAGCTGCTGAAGTTATTCTTACAGGCAGGTGTAGAATTCGGCAGGGAATTTCTGCAGGCCTCAAAAATCTCTTCCAAACCAAAGGCAAATTCTGGAGGAACCTCAGGATTTATTTATTGGGTGGTTTTTTCGTTGTTGTTGTTGTTCTTTTTCTACTGAATACCAGCTGGGAAGGTAGAAGCTAAGCGAAATTGCACCTTTTCAGAACGGGTGTTTTTAGGGAGCAAGCAGCTTTCTGCTCCATCCGCTGTTATATTTTGGGTTTTCTCCTGCAATTTTGTTTGACCTTGATTCAGCATCTACTACGGGTTAGTCCTCGACTTACAACCGTTCATTTAGTGACCGAAGTTTCAACGGCACTGAATAAAAAATGACCTACGACCGTTTTTCACACTTACGACCAATATGGCGTCCCCAAGGCCACGTGATCAAAATTCAGACACTTGGCAACTGTCTCCTATTTGTGACGGTTGCAGTGCCCCGGGGATGACGTGATCCCATTTTGCGACCTCCTGATAAAGGAAAGTCAGTGGGGGAAGCCAGATGGACTTAACGGCCATGGTGCTAACTTAACAATTGCAGTGATTCACTTAACAGCCGTGGCAAGAAAGGTCGTAACATGGGACGAAACTCATTTAACCAATGTCTCGCTTAACAACAGAAATTTTGGGCTCCATTGTGGTCGTATGTCGAGGACTATCTGTATAGGATGGGGTTTCCAGGCTGGCCAGATTAAAAACCAGCAAGCAAAGAGAGAGAGAGAGAGAGAAAAAGACTCTTCTTACGGTTGTTGTTGTCATTGTTGTTATGGTGGCGAGGAAACACCCCTAGTCAGAACGGCAAAAAGCAAAGTTTTTTTAAAAATAAAAATAAAATAGGCACACATTTTAAATGTACCACCAAATTCAAGAGGAAGTATAACTATCCGTGCCGTCGTTAAAAAAACAGAGCGGGTATCTTTTTTTGTCATCTGCCATTCATTCCCTGCTGGATCATCCTCTTTTAATGACCCCATAACCCCTTGCATTGGGGTGGAGTCTTGGGCAACTGAATGGAGCTAGCAGAGTGTTTTAATGGCCGGATGCCCTTCCTGTCGCCAATGCGGAGTTTTGTTCAGCAGATATATTCTCATTGTGCCCAGAGAGAGAAATATCTGCCTCTACCTAGGATCGAACTCAGAGCCTCCTGATTGTGAGGCGAGAGCTCCACTCAAGGCCACCGCACCACTCATTCATTCCCTATTGGATCCCTGACCGAAAAGATCAGTGGGCTCGGCCAAAGCGATCCCTGCCTCAAAAGATCTGCCGGGATCTATAAGGCTGGAGAGTCAGAAAGGAAACCAGACCGAAGAAGGTCATTTGCCCCGTGGGAGACACGGAGACAGTGGCAGGAGAGCTGGGGGTCTTTGGGCAAGCGTTCTTCCCAGTTGAGGGGTCAGCCAGAGGGGCTTTGGGGGTCCCCTGCAGTGGAGCAGCCGTTCCTCAAAGTATCACTTTAATCCTCATCCTCTTTTAACGACCCCATATTCCCTTGCGGGATGGAGTCAGGGCAACTGAATAGAGCTGGAGTGTGTACTGGCCGGATGCCCTTCCTGACACCAATGCGGAGTTTTATTCAGCAGACATAATCTCAGTGCGTCCAGAGAGAGAAATATCTGCCTCTACCTAGGATCGAACTCACAGCCTCCTGATTGTGAGGTGAGAGCTCCACCTCTAGGCCACCGCACCACTCAAAATTATCGCTTTAATACTAGAGTGATATTTGGGCAGGGCTGGGTCCCCCGAGAACGAAGCAAGAGTTTCCAGGCAGGTGTGTTTGGTGATGTTTGCACCGGGATACCCGGAGGGGCGTGTCCTAACCTGCTAAGCCCCACCCCTTTTGCACCTCCAGGACCCCCATAAAGGGCCAAGCTTTAAAGCTGTGGGTGTGGCCACCCTCTTGATTGTCTTGGCGGTTCTTGATGGACTACAAAACCAAAACCGGCCACGGCCACGGCCGAAATCTCTGGGACAAAACCGGCACTTGGGTGAGGTCAGAGTGCAAAGGGGAGGGGGGGAAGGCCACGTTTGCTCCTAGAAGGCCCCCCCCCCAAATCCTCACACTGGATCCATTTGGCTGTCATACAGGTAGTCCTCGGATTACGACCGGTCACTCAGTGAGTCTTCGACGTTTCAACGGGACCAACCCCCAAGTTACTTGTGAACACGGTTCCAAACCCCCTCTGCCTTCCCCCTTCCCCTTCCCTCTGCAGTCACGTGATCTCATTTTGGTCCTCCTTTTATGACCGATGGCGGCATCCCGCAGTCATGTGGGCGCGAGTTAGAGTGTGTGTGTGTGTGTGTGTGTGTGTGTGTGCCAAAAAAATGGCATTGACGTTCCGGTTTTTTGGGGGGGGAATCAAACACCCCAAAGCAAACAACGGGTTCCCTTTACAACTGCTGCAAAATAATAATAATTGTAAAATTGGATGCGGGATACGATGGCTCGTTTTTCGGCCATCCTGGCTTATGATGTAATTGGCGGGCTCGATTACGGTCATAAGTCGAGGACTGCCGCAAGGGCAAGCCCAAGCTGCCTGCTGATCCCCAAGCCAGGAAGGGCTGGATGAAACCTCCGTCCAGGGAGGGACAGCCCCTCACTCGCCCAGCCCCTCTGGGCATGTAGTAGCTACCCTGGGCAAAATTTTGCCCCTGGGTGCAATTTAGACACTTCTGGCCTTTCGTATTTGGGGGGATCCCAAGCCCAATTTTTTTACCTTCCTTACCAGAACCACATACAGCTGGTCCTCGACTTACAACCGTTCACTTAGTGACCGTTCCAAGTTACAACGGCACCGAAAAATGTGAATTATGACCATTTCTCACGGTTAAAACCTTTGCAACATCCCTATGATCACGTGGTGAAAATTCAAACGCTCGGCAACTGGTTCATATTTACGACGGTTTGCAGTGGGGGGGCCCTTTTGTGACCTTCTGTCAATCAAAGTCCACGGGGAAGCCAGATTCACTTAACAGCCGGGTTACTTATCAATCGCAGGGATTCACTCAACAGCCGTGGCCAGAAAGGTCGTAACACGGGACAAAACTCACTTAACCAATGTCTCGCTTAACAACAAAAATTTTGGGCTCCATTGGGGTCGTACGTCAAGGACTTATCTGTATCAGAAAGTCTTCTGGAACTTTGAAGATCGGTTGTAAGCACTGTCATAACGCTGGTCGCTGTCCGAACGGTCGTAACTCGAGTCCTCACCTTCCAAGCAGAACTGAGCCCAAAATTTCTGTCGCTAAGCGAGACAGTTGTTAAGTGAGCGTTGCCCTGTGTTATGACCTTTCTTGCCACAGTCGCTAAGTGAATCATGGCCCTTGTTAAGTTAGCCCCACGGTCGTTAAGCGAATCTGGCTTCCCCCATTGACTTTGCTGGGCAGAAGCTCGGCAAAGGAGATCGCGTGTACACTGCGACCGTCATAAATACGAGTCCATCGTTAAGCGTCTGAATGTTGATCACCTGATCATGGGGATGCTGCAACGGTCATAACTCTGAAAAACGGCGGTAAGTCAGATTTTTCAGTGCCCTTACAACTTTCGATAAATGAACTGTTAATTCAAGGGTAATTCTGAATATCTATTTATCTATCTATCTATCTATCTATCTATCTATCTATCTATCTATCTATCTATCT
>QLTV01003766.1:137813-150299 GCA_003457575.1 Thermophis baileyi | reverse complement strand
CACACAGAGAGAGAAACAGAGCGAGAGAGACCCAGATAGAGATAGAGAGAGAGATAGAGACACAGAGAGAGAGAGAGAGAGTTAGAGATATATATAGAGAGAGAGAGACACACACACACACACACACACACACAGAGAGAGAGAGGGAGACAGAGAGAAAGTGGGAGAGGGACAGAGAGAGACACACACAGAGAGAGAGAGAAATACAGAGAGAGAGAGAGAGAGGGAGACACACACACACAGAGAGAGAGGGGGGGGAGACAGAGAGAGAAAGTGGGAGAGGGACAGAGACACACACACAGAGAGAGAGAAATACAGAGAAAAAGAGAGAGAGAGAGAGACAGAGACAGAGACAGAGGGAGACAGAGAGAGAAAGTGGGAGAGGGAGAGGGGGAGGGAGAGAATAGAAGGAGAATAGAAAACAGCACGGTCTCTCTCCCCCGCCACCNGAGGGGGAGGGAGAGAGAGAGAGAGAGAGAGAGAGAGAGAGAGAGAGAGAGAGAGAGAGAGAGAGAGAGAGAGAGAGAGAGCACACACACCTGGTCCAGAAATGAGGGAGAGGAAACCAAGCTCAACTAAAAAGGAAATTGATTGAATTAAAATCCGCTTGGCTGGGACCCCAACCAACAGGTGCTGTAGCTGTCTGTCATCTACCATCCAAACTGGTAAAATGGGTTTACCTGGGAAAGATTGCAGGTGACTGAGTTGGACGGATAGAGCCTCCGAATTTCTCAGTTGGTTGTTAACTTGTATGGCATTTTTTGCAATAGGCAAATGTGAAATGCCTCCTGCCCAAAATGCTGTCAAACAAGGCCTACCTCTTTCTGATTGGAAGCTGGTTGATAGGAAGAGTCTGCCAGGTAGCCAATACATCTAAATTGATCAGAATCATCTGTCTGGTTTGCAAGTTATTCCTGTTGACTCCATCCAACCCACCAGAGCAGGAAGGCAGGATATGTTGAGGGTCCCATCGGTTAAGGAAATAGGAACGCACAACACAGAATCATAGAGCTGAAAGGGACCTGGGAGGTCTTCTAGTCCAACCCCCTGCTCCAAATGGCATCCCAATTGGTTGTCCAGTCTTCCAATATTTGAGGGGCTGTCCCAGAGAAGGGCAGGGGAGGGGGTCAACCTATCTCCAAAGCGCCTGAAGGCAGGACAACGGGTGGAGACTGTTCAAGGAGAGAAGCAACCTGGGATGAAGGAGAAACTTCCTAACAGGACAATTAATCAGTGGAACAGCTTGCCACCAGAAGTTGTGGATGCTCCAACATTTCAAGAAGAGATTGGACAACCATTTGTCTGAAATGGCATAGGGTCTCCTGCTTGAGCAAGGGGGTTGGACTAGAAGACCTCCAAGGTCCCTTCCGTTATTCTGTTAAGACAGTTGCCATTCCTGCAACCGTTCATCATACGAGTTGTGAAATAACCTGAAGGGGCCCGCAAAGAGGGCTCTTTTTTGTAGTTTTGTAGTTTTTCTGGACCTTCATTCCCCCAGAAATAAGGTTAGCCCCCCCCCTTGCTACTTTTCCAACAGGCCCCAAAACTGTGGTGGGGGCCCCAAGTCCCATTCGGGGATGATCAAGTGGTTCATAGGATTGTGTTTATTGCTGCCATGGAGGGTGGATGGGTTTCTGTGTCTTTTATATTGTTGGTTTTTCGATTAGAATAGAGCTGAAAGGGACCTTGGAGGTCTTCTAGTCGAACCCCCCTGCTCAAACAGGAGACCCTATCAAGAGCCGAGGTGGCGCAGTGGTTAGAGTGCAGCACTGCAGGCTACTTCAGCTGACTGCTAGCTGCAGTTCAGCGGTTCAAATCTCACCGGCTCAAGGTTGACTCAGCCTTCCGTCCTTCCGAGGTGGGTAAAACGAGGACCCAGATTGTTGGGGGCAAAATGCTGACTCTGTGAACCGCTTAGAGAGTGCTGTAAAGCACTGTGAAGCGGTATATAAGTCGAAGTGCTATTGCTATTGCTATACCATTTCAGATAAGTGGCTGTCCAGTTTTTTCTTAAAAACTTCCAGTGATGAAGCACCCACAACTTCTGGTGGCAAGCCGTTCCTCTGATTAATAGAACAGAACAGAATAGAACAGAATTAATTAACCCTAGAAATAATTAGAAGAATTAATAATTAGAAGAATTAACCCTAGAAATAGGGTAGAACAAGAAGCAATGGGTGGAAACTAATCAAGGAGAGAAGCAACTTAGAACTAAGGAAAAATTTCCTGATAGTGAGAACAATTAATCAGTGGAACAGCTTGCCTCCAGAATTTGTGAATGCTCCAACACTGGAAGTTTTTAAGAAGATGTTGGATAACCATTTGTCTGAAGTGGTGTAGGGTTTTCTGCCTAAGCAGGGGGTTGGACTAGAAGACCTCCAAGGTCCCTTCCACCTCTGTTATTCTATTCTATTTTCTATTCTCTATTCTATTCTCTATTCTATTCTCTATTCTATTCTATTCTATTCTATTCTATTCTATTCTATTCTATTCTATTCATTCTTTCTATTCCATTCCATTCCATTCCATTCCATTCCATTCCATTCCATTCCATTCCATTCCATTCCATTCCATTCTTTTTATTGGCCAAGTGTGACTGGACACACAAGGAATACTTTGGAGGTCTTCTAGTCCAGCCCCCTGCTCAAACAGGAGACCCTATACCATTTCAGACAAGCGGCTCTCCAGTTTCTTCTTAAAATGCTCCAGTGAGGTTTTTAATGTTGTATGCCTCCTGGAGTCACTGGAGTGTGAGTCAAGTGACCATATAAATCTATTTAATAAATTCATTCTTGATTTTTTTTTAAAATTTTCCATCCAGTTATTCTCACAGTAACTGTGAGAGGGACCTTGGAGTCTTAGTGGACGACCACTTAAATATGAGCCATCAGTGTGCGGCAGCAGCTAAAAAAGCTAATACGATCTTTGGTTGCATAAACAGAGGCAGAGATCAAAATCAGGTGAAGTCCTAGTACCGCTTTGTAAAGCCTTAGTAAGGCCACACCTGGAATTCGACATCCAGTTTTGCTCACCAAATTACAAAAAAAAAAGATGTTGAGAGTTTGGAAAAAGTGCAGAGAAGAGCAACTAAGATGATTAAAGGCCTGGAGACTAAAACATACGAAGAACGGTTGCAGGATTTGGGTTTGGCCAGTCTAGAGAAAAGAAGGACCAGGGGGGACATGATAGCAGCCTTCCAGTATTTGAGGGGCTGCCCCAAAGAAGAGGAGGGGGTCAACTTGTTCTCCAAAGCACCAGAAGGCAGGACAAGAAGCAATGGATGGAAACTAAGAGAGAGAAGCAACCTGGAATTAAGGAGAAACTGCCTAACAGTGAGGACAATTAACCAGTGGAACAGCTTGCCACCAGAAGTTGTGGGTGCTCCATCACTGGAGGTCTTTAAGAAGAGACTGGACATTTACAACCAGCTATCTGAAATGGTCTAGGGCAGGGGTCCTCAAACTATGGCCCGTGGGCAGGATACGGCCCACCAAAGCCATTAATCCGGCCCTCGAGGGACCACGAGGCTGCCCCCCATACATCGCCCCACCTACCGACCGGCCTTCTGGAGGCCGAGGCGGCCAAAAACAGGCCCGTTTTTGGCCTCCCCAGCAGAGAAAGAGAGGGGGGGAAACAGAAGTCCCTCACCCCCCCCCAAGGCAGCCTCATCCCTTCACTAACCTGCTTTCCACCTCCAGGAGCATAATAAATTAAAGTTTAATTTGTGTGTATTGTTTAATGGACTGCTAAATTGGCACGCCCACCCAGTCACATGACCACCTAGCCACACCCACATCAGCCGGTCCGCCCCCCCTCCCAACAGTCTGAGGGACCGTGAATTGGCCCTCCCGTTTAAAAAGTTTGAGGACCCCTGGTCTAGGGTCTCCTGCTTGAGCAGGGGTTGGACTAGAAGACCTCCAAGGTCCCTTCCAGCTCTATTCTGATTGATAACCCCACCCCGAGCCCGGAGGAGGCACGGCCCTTTCAACTGTTCCTAATTTTCTTGGCTCGCCCGGGTTACCATCCAAAAGCATCTGGAAACATTCATTTCCTCACCCCCAGCTCCCCCAAAACCTCAACCCTCCATTTATATAACCCCATTCTTACCGTCACTGGCGAGGGAGTCAAACTCCCGCATCCGGGAATTTAGCCTCAATTGAATTCACTATTTTTGTTGTTGTTGTTGTTCCCGAGTCCTTTTAGAACATTTGTTCTCAACCAGACCGAAGTTTAAAAAATAAGGAGGATGATAATGATGCAAAGCTATTCCCCCCCCCACCTCCAATAGCAGAAGCGACAAATTGGAAGTGGCTGCAAACCCCACCCCCAAAATCAAGAGTCCAGCAGCCCCTTTTTCCGACGACGTACACATTTCATAACACGTGTCCTCATAAGCACCTTTTAATAATAGGTGTGAATTGGGAAAAGGGAATACCAGACTCTTAAATTTTTTACGACGACAGAAAAACATCTCGTAACGTCACCAAAAGCCAAGCCTGGCGATGATCGAAGGACTTTTCGGAAGAGGAGAGGCACGGAGGCCGCAGAGCTGCAAGGTGACCCCCAAAATTCACCAGGCAGTACTGTGGCCCCTCTACTCTCTCCATAAACACTGTTCACGTATTTGCACGCACTCGTTGCGAGTCTAGCCAGCATTATGCTAGCATCTTCTCCATCCATCTAACAAGCTCAAGGGAGATGAAAGCAGGAAGCGGGTCTCACTCTTCCCCCCCACCCCCGAACTGGTGGAAGCCAGCCAGTTTCATGCCACCCCAAAAATCAAAACGCTGCACAGAGCCATGTTCCCCAAACTCGGACAAATTACCCCAAACTGAGTAAAAAGTGGCTTTTCTTGGGTAATGTTACATGAGCCCATGAACCAATTGCGACGGTGATGTTGAAACTCACTTCGTGTTTGACTTCGTGAGTAAAAAGGACTGATATTTATAGTGTGTGTGTGTGTGTGTGTGTGTGTGTGTGTGTGTGTGTGTGTGTGTGTGTGTGTGTGTGTGTGTGTGTGTGTGTGTGTGTGTGTGTGTGTGTGTGTGTGTGTAGCTAATATTCCTTCCGCTTCCTATTTTCCCAACAAAAGTCTTATGAGATGGGAGGGGCTGAGAGAGTGTGACTAGGCCAAAGTCACCCAGCCAGCTTTCATGCCTAAAGTGGGACTAGAACTCACCATCTCCCGGTGATTGGCCCAAAGTCACCCGGCCGGCTTTTATGGCTAAAGTGCAACTAGAACTCCCAGTCTCCTGGTACTTCATCACTGGAGGTTTTTAAGAAAAGACTGAACAGCCAATTGTCTGAAATGGTCTAGGATCTCCTGCCTGAGGAGGGGGTTGGACTAGACGACCTCCAAGGTACCTTCCAACTCTGTTATTCTGTTCTGTTATTCTGTTAAGTTTCCAAGAGACTTTGGTAGATTTCAGGAAGATAATCGACACAATATCGTCAGCATCTTTTGTGTGTGTGTGGGGGGGGGGGGCGGGAAAAACGGCTTGCAGATTTCTTTATCGAGATAGTCCTGAACTTACCCCCAACTCCTTTAGTGACCATTTGAAGTTACAACAGCACTGAAAAAAGTCACTGACCACGATTTTTCACGCTTATGACCATTGCAGCATCCCCAGGGCCACGTAAAGTAAATTTAGTCGCTTGGCAACCGACTCGTATTTATGATGGTCGCAGTGATCCAGGGTCCTGCGATCCCCTTTTGCGACCTTTGGACGAGCGAAGCCCACAGAGAAGCCCAATTCACTTAACAACCGAGTTGCTAACTTAACAACTGCCGTGATTCGCTTAACAACTTGTAGCGAGGAAGGTCGTAAAATGGGGCCAAACTCAACTTAGCTACAGGTAGTCCTCAACCTACGACCGCAATTGAGCCCAACATTTATGTCACTAAGGAAGACATTGGTTAAGTGAGTTTTGCCCCATCTTATGACCTTTTCTTGCCATGGTCGTTAAGCGAATCACTGCAGTTGTTAAATTAGTCACCCGGTCATTTTACCGTTGACTTTGCTTCTTAAAAGTTTGCAAAAGGGGAATCTATTGATGCCAGGACACTGCAACCGTCGTAAATGTGAGTTAGTTGTCAAATGCCTGGATTTTGATCACGTGACCGTGGGGATGCTGGAACGGACATAAGCGTGAAAAATGGCCATAAGTCCCTTTTCTCAGTGACCTTGTAACTTCAAATGGTCACTAAACGAACTGTTGTAAGTTGAGGACTACCTGTACTGTCTTGTTTAGCAACGGAAACTTTGGGCTCCAATGTGGTCGTTAAGTTGAGGACTACACCTGTGTTGACTTTTGCTGTTAGAATTTGCAGCAAATCTCTAGTTGACCACCAGATGGCACCAAAGAATTTTTTTTTTAAAAAAAACCCTGTTTGCCGCCACCCAGTGGTCATCTGGAGACTAACAGCCTCAAACTGATAGCTCAATTTATATGGGATCTACAGTTTTGAGGGCCAAGCAATTGGAAGGGTTTATTACTTAGATCGAAATCATCTCAGGGACCAAGGAAAAGGACACCGTTGTTGTAGAGCTTCCAGCTCAAATTCGGAGATCCTTTTATTTTTGGTCGTCAAAAGGGCACCACTCAGTCCTCTGCCTGCAGGGATCGTGGTAGGACTCCTGAAAAACAAAGAGAAGAAAATGAAAGAAGATTCCTTAGCTGGAAACATGGGGGGAAAAAAACCTCTCCCATAACCGTGGAAGGGAGCTTCGTCATTGCCAACAGTTCTCCTAGCCCAGAGACATCTAGTTTTGAATTTTATGTGGCTGCAGAAAACCTTAGAACACTAGAGGATGTTAGGCACTGATTGTAGCACTGATGATGTAACCTAGCTGGGTAATGAAAGGTCTGCAAGAAAACCACCAAGCTCAAAGAGCACCAAGGAATCCACAAAAAGGAAACGCAGATAAGCAGGGATTAATACAAGACAAACATTCAAGCCATACTTTAATCAAGGAACTACCAAGAGAAAAAACATTCTCCCACCAACACTGATAGGGCAAGCCACTAGCAGATAAACAAGGAGCAAACCCCACTCCCTCCTAGCACTGATATTACCTAGTTTGGTAATGAAAGGTCTGCAAGAAAACCACCAAGCTCAGAAACCAGTAAGGAATCTACAGAAAGAGAAACTCGGATAAGCAGGGATTAACACCAGACAAACCAGCAATATATTAATCCAGGAACTATCAAGGGAAAAGCCACTCTCCCACCAACACAGACAGAGCAAGACTGTCTCGTATATCAACAGAGAGCAAACTCCACTCTCCCTACTAGCACTGATGAAGTTATGTAGCTGGGTAATGAAACGTAATAAAACCAAATTAAAAAAAATCAAAACCAAAACCAAAAAAACCAAAATCAAAAAAATCAAAATTTAAATTTAAAAAAACCAAAACCAAAAACAAAAAAACAAAACCAAAAAAATCAAAACCAAAATCAAAACCAAAACAACCAAAACCAAAATCAAAAAACCAAAACTAAAAATCAAAACCAAAAAATAAAATAAAAATTGAAATCAAAATCAAATGTCCCCAGCCACGCAGCCTTGATGGTCCCTACAAATTGGAGGGGAGGGGAGCGGGGCAGATGAAACCAGCTCCACCGTCTCTCCGGCATCCAGTCCATTTCCCGGAATGCCCCGGAGTCCCTTTTAGGGGCACAGGATATTCCAGGATGTGTGTGTGTATTTGGGGGGGGGGAGAGAAAGATGGACAGCCCTGGCCTTTGTCTCCAGGTGTGCCCACCTGCTCAGAAAGAAAAGTCAAGGAAAGGCCGACGGCAACAGGGGTCCGATTCAGGAAGCACAGGTAAGCAGCTTTTCATCACGGTCCCCTGGGGAACAGCCCGGAATCCAGCCACTGGACCTCTCCCTCCAGGGAAGCCACGTTGCCTTCCATTTTGCGAGCACGCCTGCAAGCTTTACCCAAGCCCATGGACCACCGCTCCCCCCCCCGGTAGCTTGGCATTCACCTCCCCCCCCCAACAGGGGACTGCATCACCTTACCTTCCCGGGAGGCGGCAGAGGCAACGCTGGCAGCGCGGCCGGTGAGGTCGCTGAGGACACTGTCCACCGTCTGGTGGTGCTTCAAAAACCAGGGACGGATGAAGCTGCGGTAGAGCACCTGCGAGCCGTTCCACGAAAAGGGCGCCATGCACCACAGCAGGAAGAGGCACTGCGGGAGGGGGACAGCGGAGGAGGGTCGGCGGGGTTAGGATCTGCTCGGGGTGCAGGTGGGGTCTCTTAGGAACTCCCCCTACGCACCCGATCCGGCCAGCGTTGATGAGTGAAGCCAAATGCTGGCCAACATTGCCACCAAGTGGCATCCTCAGATAGACTACCCCTGAACATGGAGTCTCTGCTGATCGATGCCCAGAGCGGATCAGGAGGGGGCCACCCCCCCCCCAGCTCTTTCTCTCCTTCCCTCCCTCCCTCCCTTCCCGTATACCTTGCCGGCGTAGTAGAAGGGGAACCAGTAGAGGAAGGTATCGGAGAAAAACTCCACCACGCTGAAGGTGCCGTAGACCACCCAATACGTCAGCCAGGTGGTATCGTCATCCTTGGCCGGGCTCTCGATGGCGCGGATGCTGAAACCGAGACGGGGAGAGAGGGTCAACCCTGCCCATCGGATGCTCGGGGGTGGGGGGAGGATCTGCACGCAGACGGACACCCGGGGAGACAGGAACCCCCCTTCCGCATCCCAGACCTGCCAGAAAGACCCAACTCCCAATATTGGCACCATCTCCAAACTCTCCTGCCAACCAGGAGTTTTCCCAGAGACGGGATCCCGAGAGCCTCTGGCCACGAATCCAGACTGAAGACGCTGTTCACCCCGCTGAAAACCCCTTCCAATTAATCACTGGGTATTACAGGTTGTCAACTCTGAAGTTGGCCTGACTGGGGCCATCTTTGGGGCTTCAGCGTTGGCACAACGGTGCTGAGGGATAGGGAGGGGGGGAATAGAGATAGCTGGGGGGGGTTGTAGCCAAAACAAAAGAGTTTTCTCGTCTGGGAACCAAGGACATTCCCACAGGTGGCTGGAGAGAGGAGTGAAGTTACCAAGCAACCGGACAGCACTTTGATTGGACCATGTGATTGAATGTTTGGGAAAAGTAGGAAAACTTTTACTTTTAATTAGGTGAAAACCGCGGGAACCTTTAGAGTCGGTTTTCACCAGTCCGTGCCAATATGATATACCCAATAAAACTGTTCTTTAAGGAATCTGCCTGCCTCGGAGTTCTGTTTGCTACGGGTGTATTACTTGGAACCCTGACACAGATAGTTCTCAACTTACAACAGTTTGCTTAGTGACCGATCAAAGTTACAACGGCACTGGAAAAAAAGTGTCTTGGGACAGTTTTTCACACTTACGACTGCTGCAGCATCCTGACGGTCATGTGATTTACATTCGGATGCTTGACAACTGACTCACACTTATGATGGTTGCAGGGTTCCTGGGGTCACGTGATCCCGTTTCGCAAGCAAAGTCAAGGGGGAATCCACTTAACAACCGTGATGATACTAACTTAACGACTGTGGCAAGAAAAGTTGTGAAAAATGGGGGTGAAGCTCACTGAACTGTTTCGCTTAGCAATGGAAATTTAGGGCTCCATAGTGGTTGTAAATCGAGGACTGCCTGTAATTAATTCGTCCTTCAGTTTACCCCTCACCCCCAGGGACGAGAGCCTTTTAAACCACGGCTAGCTGACCTCAGTGGAGCCCCAAACAGGAAATGGGTTAGGGTTATTGCTTTGATGGGGGGTGTTCCGACCCAGCTCTCCAAACACGACCAACCCTCTGAAGTGAACTCAAATATTCCTTTATTAGGAGCACCAGCAGCCCCTGCAAAATGTTTCTCCCTCACCGCAGGCTAACAAGTCCATCTGGCCAGAAGATGAATAGTTGTCTGCCACACCTATCCATCTCCGCCCCCTGCCTTTTATTGCCAGAGCTAGGGTGGGGCTTAGCTAGCAGCGGTGGCTCTTCTGTCCCAAGGACCGGCCCATAGATTTCCACTGCTCTCCTCTCCTCTGCCTCCTGCGCATCCGCACGTCAGGCACTGGACCCAGCTGTTCCTCCTCTTCCTCATCAGCCACCTCCAGACCTGGGGGCTGTTGACTCTCCATCTGAGGGCTGACGGACGGCCCAGGCTCCGCCTCTGTCTCTTTCTCTGCCAGCTCCATTCCCTCTTCCCCCTCGGAGCTCTCAGGTTGCCCTGATGCTGACCTTGACTCCCACGCCTCCTCCTCCTCCTCATCTGATTCGGTTGGAGGGGCCGGCGGCCGACAGGCCACAACAGGGGGACTCCCGAGCCAGCCAGCCCCACACCAGGCAGGCAGCTGCCCAGCTGGGCATGAAGCAGGGACGCCCCACACACTGTGACGGGCATGGCCCCCTCCTCGCGGGGGATGGACGGACTTACGAGACGTAAGCCGGGTAGAGGAATCCGATGAGGTTGCAGATCAGAGAGGCCCCGTAGCCAAACATCAGGTAGAGTCCCACGAAACCCAGGAAACCTGCAGGAGACGTAACGAAGAAACAGGGTTTAGCTCCCCCCCCCTTCGGGGAGCAGGTCAGGACGCATCAGCCGTGAAGAGCTGAGGCCCAATTAGGAGGTTTTTAATCCCAAGCTGTCACAGCAGGGCGAGGAGGCCTGGCCGGGTTTAGCCCGGTTCTCTGGGTTAGAAGCTGTTTGAAAGGTGGGGGGAGGGACATTGTAATTTTATTGCAGAAAAGACAAAACTGAGCAGAACGAAGAGAAGAAAGTTTTCTTTCTTGCTTTTCCTTCCTTCCCTTCTCCTCTGTCTCCTTCCTTCCTATCTTCTCCTTTCCCTTCTCCTTTCCTCTTCCTTTCCCCTCTCTTCCTTCTGTCCTCTTTCCTTCCTTCCTTTTCCTTCCTCTCCCCTTCCCTTCCTCTCCATTTCCTTGCTTCTTCTCCCCTTCCCTACCCTCCCTCCTCCTTCCTTCCTTTCCCCATCCTCTCCATTACCTTCCTCTCAATTTCCTTACCTCTTCTTCCCTTCTTCCCTTCCTTTCCTGTTTCTTTCCTTCCTTTTCCTTCCTCTCCCCTTCCCTTCCTCTCCATTTCCTTCCTTCTTTCCTTCCTCCCTCCCTCCCTCCCTCCCTCCCTCCCTCCCTCCTTATCCATCCATCCATCCATCCAATCTATATAACTGCCCATCTCACACAGAAGATTAAAACCCCATAAATACAATATACAATATAAAAGACCCAAATACTGGCTCAAAAGCACAGCAACGCTAACGTAACACTTGCCCAGGGTCTAAAACCATTCCATTCCACTCAGTCCGGTAAAAGTCAAGAATATTTTTGTTGGTGTCTTTTGGGCTCCGGCCAAAACCACTTTCATTCTCCCACGACTTCTACAAAGGAGGCCGCTGTGACTTTTTAACCGATTTGCTTCTACACTTTTCCTTTTTCTCACAGGTGTAATGCTTTATTATGCCATTTACAAAATGCTTTGATTGATAGTTTTAAGCCATTTTTATTTCAATGCAAACACCTTTGAGAGCTAAGGAGAATAGGGAGGCCTGGAAAAGTTTTTTTTTAAAGTAAATTCAAAGTTTTAAGGAAATGAAGCTGTGTTTCTTGGCCCATCCCCTCCTCTGCAGGTATGTGAAGACCCTGGAGATATGTAAGACCCCGGAGGGAGCGTGCACACAAGCAGATGCTGATGTGGCTGGGGAAAAAAAATAAGCCCTTTTGCCTTTTGACGGTCAGGCTGAAACAGAATTTATGTTTGATCAGAATGTAAAGCTCTTTGCAGGCTGGGGATCTAGTGATTAGGATGGATAATGAGCTTAACGAACTATTTGAAGAATGCTCAGCCTTGAGAGGGACGCACCATCCACCCAAACACGGGGTGGGGGAGGTGGGGGGGCGGGGGGATGTCTAGGGAGATTCTCAGCCATCCAGGTCATGGTTGTCCCAAAGGTGCTTTTTTTTCAAGAGGCAACTGGACTCTCTTGGGTTTTTTCCCCCTTGAGGACGTGTTGCTTCTCCTCCGAGAAGTTTCTTCAGTTCAGTTCTGCCATTCAATTTCACTTCAGAACGGAAGAAGCTTCTCGGAGGAGAAGCAAAACGCCTTCAAGGGAAAACCAAGAGAGTCCAGTTGCCTTTTGAAATTTCAAGCATCTTTTCGGAGTGGGGTGGGGTGGGGTGGGGTGGGGTGGGGTGGAAAACTAGCTAGGGGTGGACTAAAGAAGGGAGTGCAAAAGAAGACCAGCCAGCGCATGAGGGATAGATTACATAGACAGACAGACAGACAGACAGACAGACAGACAGACAGACAGGATATAGGTGGGTGGGTGGATAAATGGATGGATGGATGGATGGATAGATATAGATAGATAGAAAGATGAGAGAGATGAGAGAGATATCGATAGATCGATTGATGGACAGACAGACAGACATAGGGAGAGAGAAGGTAGGAAGAGAGAGAGAGG
>QLTV01003766.1:113114-125410 GCA_003457575.1 Thermophis baileyi | reverse complement strand
GCTGGGCTGGGCGGAGCTCTGGCCAGGTGAGGCCCGCCTCTCGCCGCCGGCAGCCAATCGGGAGCGGGGACGACAGGTGGCCCGCGGGGATGGAGTGGAGTGGGGGGGGGAAGAGTGCAAGGGTTTAAAGCCACGTGGATAAGATCAGTGTTTGGAGCAAAGATTTAGCCAGCAGGTACAGGTAGTCCTCCACTTACGGCCAAAACGGAGCCCGACATGTTGGTTGCTAAGTGAGGCATTTGTTAAGCTGCAGTTTTTAAGTGAATCACGGAGGTTGTTAAGTTAGTAACCCGGTTGTTAAGTGAATCTGGCTTCTCCATGCTTGTCAGGAGGTCGCAAAAGGGGGGGCATGTGACCCTGGCAACCGTCATAAATATGAGTCAGTGGTTGCAAAAGGGGATCACATGACTCCAGGACCGTCATAAACGTGAACCAGCTGCCAAGCACCTGAATTTTGATGATCAAAATTCGGATGTTTGGCAACTGGTTCATATTTATGACGGTCATGTGATCCCCTTTTGCAACCACTGACTCATATTTATGACAGTTGCTGTGTCCCGGGGTCACGTGACACAGGTGAGACTTTCTGACAAGCGAAGTCAATGGGGATGCCAGGTTCGCTTAACAACCGTGTTGCTAATTTAGCAACCTCAGCGATTCACTTAACAACTATGGCAAGAAAGGTCATAAAATGGGGCAAGGTTCATTTAACAACGGTCTCGCTTAGTAACAGAAATTTGGGTTATAAGTCGAGGACTACCTGTATAAAAACAGCTTCTACTTGGATGTTATCAAAAGCAACAAATTAGTGCCTAAGGAATAAATAAATGGAGACTTAGTCTACTGTTAAAAAATTGGATCCTTCTTGATCTGTTACTGAATTTCCCTTTTTTAAGGCTTCAGGCGAAATCTTACCTTGATTGCAAGTCTCATCAAATTCTTTGGGGCCTATTTAGGAGCATCAAATGCTCAGCGTCAAATAGCTGAACTGGATATCACCTGGTGCTTATTAAGAGTAACTCCCCCCTAAAACCTTCTGAACCGTCAAGGTTAAAACAGGCTACAGCTGAACCTAGGCGGTACAAAGCCACTAAACTCAGCTGGAATTGTTTTAGAATAATTGGAATAAATTGATTGCATTATAGGATTGGAGCAGGTAATTGGCTGCCACTGTTGAACCAGCCAACAGCTTCAGTTTTCCCCATCTGTGTCTTGTGAATCCAGGCTCTAAACTGCAGCTGCCAAAAAAGCCAATGCAATCCTAGGCTGCATTAAGAGGAGGATAGAATCAAGATCACGTGAAGTGTTAATACCACTTTATCATGCCTTGGTAAGGCCACACTTGGAATACTGCATCCAGTTTTGAGTGACACGATATAAAAAAGATGTTGGGACTCTAGAAAGAGTGCAGAGAAGAGCAACAAAGATGATTAGGGGACTGGAGGGTAAAACATATAAAGACCGGTTGCTGGAATTGGGTAGGTCTAGACCATAGGTCTTCAAACTTGGCAACTTTAAGACTTGTGGACTTCAACTCCCAGAATTCTCCAGCCAGCTGGCTGGAGAATTCTGGGAGTTGAAGTCCACAAGTCTTAAAGTTGCCAAGTTTGGGGACCCCTGGTGTAGGGTCTCCTGCTTGAGTTTGGGGTTGGACTAGAAGACCCCCAACCATCTCTGTTATTCTATTAGGTCAGCATGTGATTTGAGCTGGACAAATAGATTTTAAAAAATTAATACAAAATATAATAAAAAACAAATAGAAAAAAAAACTTTTTTTCGAGCCCACAAATGTTATTAAAAAGCAGAAATCTTTTCCCTTGTAACCTCTTTGCTGCAGCTCACCAATCAGAAAAGGGGTTTCTGATTTTCTGGTTAATTGGGTTTAAAAAAAAAGCTTAATCTCACCGTGAGTTTGCAAGTTATGGGTTACACATACACCTCTAAGCAGATCAGATTGAAGGCGTATCTACATCTTGATGTGGTTTTCCCAGAGTTTCATCTTTCCCAACAGAGTTGCGTAAAAATCCTCTACAGTGAATAAATAGGTTTGCACGGGGAGCTTTTTAAGTGCCAATGCACACTATTTTCTCGTGAGCAATGGGCCCTGCTCCAAGCCACGGATCTCTGCAGCACCCTCAAGGAAGTAAGCCAAGCCTCCCATCTGCACTTAGGATCTCTTGCCTATAATGGGGCCTTCCAGAATATCAATTAAAGTCAGGCATTCTGTTCTTTGGAACCTGATTGCCACAGAGCTTTCCCTGAAGCTTAAGAAAAATGAACCTTGCAAATTAACTCTTTGTATGCTGGTTTAAGAGCAGAAGCTGGGAGATCGATTTCTAACTTGAAAAAGCCATATATTTTTTTTTCCTCTGGAAATTAACGTTGCAAGATACGTTTAATTTGCCTTCTTATCGTTTTCTCCATCCTGTGGCTTTACCGTTTATTCTTCCATACTCTGCATATGGTCCAGGGTTCATCGATTTTAGAATAGAATAGCACTCCAGTCTGTTTTTTTAAAAATAGAAAAGTGGGTAGGTTTTTTTTTTCCAAAAGAAACTTCTTATTTTAAAAGTTATTTCCTAACTGGAGAATGGCACCTCGAAAACTTTGTGCTACTTTGCATCTAGACTGGGGAATAAACCGTAAGAATTCATGTTTCCTTGGTAACTTCATGGACAGTTTTTTTTGGCACCCAATATTGGATTTATCAATTTATCTCTGCTTTTTCTGGGGTTGTTCCTAGGCTAGTCTAGAGCTCTGGGATTTCCTCGTGGTCTCCCATCCAAGAAGCTCCTCCCCCTTCCATTCATTCAGGGAGAGATGGGTGACCGTGGTCCATTTCAATAAAAGTCTATTATGTCTTACAAAATGGTGATAAAATGGCCTTACCTTGTTAGAACCCTTCGGCTTTTAGTGGATAAAAGGGGGAAAAAAAGATAATCCCTTTAATTAATCCTGGTACTATCACAGCGGTATCTTTCAGCAGAAACCACAACTCCCATGAGGCTTTGCGGCCAACCCTCATTTTCCCCCCTCCCCCAACCCCCACTCAACGCCACCTGGCCCGATAATCCCCAATCTCCCGCCTTGGCTTCCCGTCGCCATGGCAACCAGGCGCCTCCGAACACATGGAGCGCGCCCAGCCGCTCAGGGTCTCCTGGGGGCGGTCGTGGAGTGCAAATCGAGGCCCAGGCTTCGAAGGGGCCCTAGGCCGCGTTGATGTATAAGGGGCAGGGCTCTCGCCCGTCCTCCGCCGGGTCGTCCCGTGGCGTTTGAGCGGGGGAAAGACCCGCGGGAGAGGGCGGGAGCGGCCTCAGAAATGGGCGTCTGGATGCTGCTGCTGCTGCTGCTGCTGCTGCTCTGCTGTGGAGCCTCCAGCGCCGCGAGCGTCTACCTGAGCAGCTGGGCCGTGCGCGTCCCTAGCGGCGCCCAAGAGGCCCAACGCCTGGCCCGCAGGCACGGGCTGCTCTACCTGGGCCAGGTGCGTCGCTGCCTTTCCTCGTCCTGGGCCTGCTTGAGGCGGCGAGGTAGCCTCTGAGCATACGCAGAGCGCCTTTGCAAGGAAAAACAACAACAACCCAGCCTTTCCCCTCTTTCCCCGCCTCACCTTGCCTAACCTTTTCTCTGGCAGGGGGTGCGCGCGTGGGTAGACTGCCTCTGCACTTGGAGGTTCCATCAAATGAACATGGCTTGTTGCAGGTGGCGGTGGTGTGAGGCATTTCTTAGGTGTCTGAGAAGGCCATGGGTTCGTGTTTGGCGCCAGACGGACATTATCAGCCACCCCTGTCCTTGGGGTGCCCCCCTGTGCCAGCACTCAGATACACTGCTCCTGAACATGGAGGCTCCACTTAGTCAGGACAGCTACCAGCCCAGGGTTGGCCATCTGCCTCTGGCAACCCTTGAGACTCTCTCTGTGGTGTCTTCCACCCACCCACCCCCAAACCTTGGGGGGAAAAAAACATAGCACCTTCAATTATTGGACTTTAAAAGGGGTTTTATTTTTATTTTATTTTATTTTGTTCTATGGGGGGGGGGTTTGCTTTAAAAGGAAGCTTTTGAGAGAAGGGGGAAAAGGTGCGTTGGGGGGGGTGGCAGCTTGTAGCCCCGTTTCCAGCCTTCGTGGTGGTGGGGGGCTGTTTTGAAGTTGGTGCTGGGTGCCGGGGGGGGGCTTTTCTACAGTGCGGGACCCCAGGATGGGACACGGAGACCCCAATCCGGTCTTGCAACCAGGCCGAAAAGCAAATGCTGCAGGAATTCCTTGCTGCATATGGAGCCTGTTGGGATATCTATATCTATATCTATATATCTATATCTATATCTATATCTATATCTATATCTCTATATCTATCTATCTATCTCTATCTATCTATCTATCTATCTATCTATCTATCTATCTATCTATCTATCTATCTATCTATCTATCTATCTATCTATATGCAAAAAATACTGCTTTTTTTTTAAAAGAAAAGGGGAGAAAAAGGGAAAGGGGGGGGGAGTTTCCCCTCGTGTGTTTAGACCCTACTTTTTGTAAAAAGGCTTGGGGTAAGATGAAATGACCTGCCAAAGGTAGAGACATTTTGGCAAGTTAAGAATCCATCATCCCCCTAGAGCAGAGAGATTATGGATCTGGGGGGTGGGGGGGGTGGCACGGTGGTCTGCAGAGAATAGGGGTGTGGACCCCAAGAAATTAGGGGTACCCTGGCAAGGAAAGGTTTCCTGTGTCTGGGGCGTTACTGGAGGGAAAAATCTGAAAACCGTGGGAGATGCCAACGCAGCAAATCTTATTTATTTTATTGTTTTATTTTGGTTCATCACACAATCAGCCAGCTGTTCAGACTGGCTTTGGCCTTTCTGTCTCTCTATTGAGTCCTATATTTAAATTAAATTTATTGGCTGCCCATCCTTTTATTCCGAGAGAACAGAGTCTTGCAATGCAGAGGTCTTGCGTCATTTCTATTAAACTATTTGTTCCCTCTCTTCCTCCTTTTTAAAAACCGGGCTAGCTCTTTCTTAATCCGATCGATGGGATCTGTTTTGAAGGTATGCAATCAGGCCTGGGAAAACAGAGCAAGAGGGAGAGAGTTTCCAAGGCAGGGAGGAGAGGAGGAGAACAGATCCCAAGTGATTTTGTGATCTGTGCTTATTTTGCAGCCCGGAAGAAAGGGGCGAGAGGAAGAGCAGAGCATTGAGAAGAAGTTGCCCCCATGAAACACTTTATTTTTGCCGAGATGTCAATACTTTTCTGGTTGAAATCGGACCATCTTTTTAGAACCTGCGACTTTTCGTAACTTTAAGATAAGTGGATTTCAACTCCCAGAATTCAAAGCAAAGCTGGCTGGGGAATTCTGGGAATTGAAGTCCACCCATCTTAAAGTAGCCAAGGTTGAGTCAAGGTTGAGAAAAGGTAGAGGCACCTTTTAGCTGAGTTCTTCTTCCACGTCTCTGTTCTTTTTGTATTTTGAGGGTGTGTCGAAGTTGGGATAACATTTTGCCCTTCTGCGTTGCAGGTGATGGCTGGGGAGCCCTACTTCCATCTGAAACACAGGGGCGTGGCTCAGAAATCTTTAACCAAGCACCAGGGGTGGCATCTCCGCCTGAAAAGAGACCCTCAGGTAAGCCCATAGGCAGAGAGTCTCCTGGAAGCCTTCTAGTCTGACCTCACTTGCACAATACTTAAACCATATTGGACTGCTCTGGCTATTCGCCCCTTCACAGTTTGCCCTCTTGAACCTTTCTGCTATGGACAGTCTTAAAAAATGCAACTGTACCTGTCCTCCTACCCTCACCTGTTTCTCATAGCACTCGACTCCAAGTGACACACCTGTTTTCTTCATCTTTTCTTCATTGTGTGTGTGTTTCTCCCCGCCTGCACTGCCAATCCTCTCCCCTCCCCTCCCCTTCTGTCTATCTCTTTCTCTATCTCTTTGGATGCTGGCAACACACCTTAAAGGTGGCCTGTTGCTTCATGGCCTGTTTATAGGTTATCGGGGGCAAAATAGAATAGAATATTCTTTATTGGCCAAGTGTGATTGGACACACAAGAAATTTGTCTCCGGTGCATAAGCTTTCAGTGTACATACAAGCAATAAGTGATAAATCATGATCCTAGTCATCGTAAAAATACATTCATCATAAATCATAAGATACAACACCTAGTGATAGTCATAGGGTACTAAATAAACAATCAACAAAAATCATATACTAGGATACTAAATAAAACAATATAAATCATAAGATACAAGCAACAAAGTTACAGTCAAAAGAAGATAAGGAGATAAGGCTCTGAAGCTGAAGAAGCTTCTTGGATGAGAAGCAAAATGTCTTCAAAGAAAAACCAGAAAGTCCATTTGCCTCTTGCACCTTTGGGATTATGGTCACTTTAGAAAGATCCTAACAAACAAGGAACGCTTCTCTGTCTGGACGCTCTATGAGAAACAGAAAGGAATGTTGAAGCTGAGTTGCTATGCTAGGGGCACAGAGTCCCGTAAAATAGAATATTATTTATTTTATCTTACAAAACATACATAGCTGCTTATCCTGCTAACAACAGCCCTGGGCAGTGCACGAAACTAATCATCGAATCCTAGGACTGGAAGGGACCTTGGAGGTCTTCTAGTCCAATCCCCTGGTCAAGGCAGGAATCCTTATATTATACCATCCCGGACAAACGGCTCTCCAGTCTTTTCTTAAAAACTCCAATGATGCAGCACCCACAAGTGTGGTAGGGAAACCATTCTTTTGATTAATTGTTCTGTCAGGTAATTTCTCCTTACTTCTAGGTTCTAGGAAAGGGGTCAATTTATTCTCCAAAGCACCAGAAGGCAGGACAAGAAACAACAGATGGAAACTAATCAAGGAGAGAAGCAACCTGGAATTAAGGAGAAACTTCCTAACAGTGAAGACAATGAACCAGTGGAACAGCTTGCCACCAGAAGTTGTGGGTGCTTCATCACTGGGGGGTTTTAAGAAGAGACGGGACAGCCACTTATCTGAACTGGTATAGGATCTCCTGCTTGAGCAGGGGGATGGACTAGAAGACCTCCAAGGTCCCTTCCAGCTCTATTCCGATTCGAGGTTGTTTCTCTCCTTGATTGGTTTCCGTCTGTTGCTTCTTGTCCTGCCCTCTGGTGTTCTTCTCTGTGACAAGCCCTCAAATATTGCAAGACTGATACCATGTCACCCCCTAATCCTTTTCTTCATTAGGCTAAAGATACCTAGTTCTCTCTGCCATTTGTCATACAGTTTAGCCTCCCTCTTTGTGGCTCTTCTCTGAACTCTTTCCTACGGCCTCAGCCTGCATCCCTCCCATCTCAGTAAATCTCGGGATCATGGTCCCTTTTTCGGGGATAGCCAAAGAACTGCACAGTCCGAGACTAAACAGAGCCAGATTTTATGAGTCGTGTGTCCTTTTTGCAGCTGTTGTGAAAGGAAGTGATAGGAGTGTCGGGGAAAATATAGACCTGCCATTGTGGCTGGACATCCCAGCCTGCCTGGTTTGGCTACCCTGACAGATAGAAATCTGATCCGAACAAGATGGGGAATCCGCTGTTTCCATCCCGCTGGTCCCAAAATAAACAACTTGGGGCCGTGGAACAAACAGATTTTTTACTTTGGTTTAACCTCCGTGGTTTTGGCTCTAGATCCCATGGTTTGAACAGCAGGCGCTGAAGAGGCGGACAAAGAGAACAGCCACGATTGTCCCCACCGATCCGTGGTTCCATAAGCAGTGGTACATGGTGAGTGGGGCAAGAAAGGGGGAGGATTCGACCCTGCTTCCCCACCCCAACCCACTCCTTTCTAAGGCTTGGAAGACCTTGTGGGGTCCTTGGTGCTCTCTGAGCTGGGTTGTTTTCTTGCAGACGTTTCATTACCCAACTAGGGAACATCATCAGTACACTTGGTAATGAAACCTCTGCAAGAAAAAAACCAGGCTCAGAGAGCGCCCAGGATCCCACAGTCATTGTGCTGCTCCTGCTCCTCCTCCTGCTTCTCCTGTTCCTCCTCCTGCTCCTCCTCCTCCCCCCTTCTCTGCCATTCCTTTAGCCACACTCCCTTCTAGCTCTGACGATGTTACCTCTCAAGCCATTCGGAGGATCCCCGGATGGCAGCACAGGCTGTCCAGAGCCCTAGGCAGTGGAGGGCAAGTGCCCAGCCCTGCCCTCGAGCTCCCAGGGCACCGGGATCCCACAGCCCACCCCAGTCCCGCTTCCCTGAGGGGGTGCCCAGCTGCACTTACCTCCTCCTCGAGGCTGCTGCTGCTGCTGTGCTCACTCTCCTTGGCCAGGTTGCTCATGGTGTGTGCGGGAGGGCGAAGTGTGTGGGTCAGAGGGAGGCCCACTCCCTCTCCACACGAGGAGACCAGGCTATGTAACCAAAGCATCCTCAGCAATAAGATGGGAGACCACCAGGAGAGGTCAGGAGGAGGGGACAAGGGGGTGGCAAAAGGCAGAGGGCTGCTGGTGGCCAAGTGCTAAGGCAGGACTTCCCTCAGACCCTCCCTCCCTCTCATTATATCCTTCCTTCCTTCCTTCCTTCCTTCCTTCCTTCCTTCCTTCCTTCCTTCCTTCCTTTCCTCCCCTTCCTTCCGTCCTTCCTTCCTTCCTTCCTTCCTTCCTTCCTTCCTTCCTTCCTTCCTTCCTTCCTTTCTTCTTTTTCCTTCCCTCTTCATTTTCCTTTCTTCTTCCTTCCCCTCTTTCCTTCCTTTTCCTTCCTTGTTCTCTTCCCATCTTCCCTTCTTTTTCTTTGTCTTTCCTCTTTCTCCTTTCCTGGCCCTTCTTGGATGCTCAAATGCCAAAGGGGAAACATTTCTCGATGCCTCTTTGCCTTGTGATCAAATGCCACTTTTGAATAGTCGTTTGTTTTGCTACCACTCTGCCAGGGAAAACGGCAGAGTGGTTCCGGCTGCGACGGGCGCTGTAGATTAGCGCCGGTCCTCTGTTTCCAGGGTACCCCCCCCCCCGTGGGCCTTGAGTTTGATACCCCTGCTTTGGAGAGTAGGTTGACCCCCTCTTCTTCGTGGGAGCCCCTCAAATATTGGAAGACTGCTATCATGTCACCCCGGTCCTTCTTTTTCATTAAACTAGACATTCTCAATTCCAGCAACCGTTTTTTTTTCTATATTTTTATATAACCGGTTCATATTTATGATGGTTACAGCATCCTGGGGTCATATGTGATTCCCTTTTGCGACCTTCTGCCAAGCAATGGGGAAACCAGGTTCACTTAACCACCTGTGTTACTAATTTAACGACTGCAGTGATTCACTTAACAAACGCGGCAAAAAAAATTCGTAAAACGGGGTAAAACTCAATTCACAAATTTCTCACTTAGCAGCATAAATTTTGGGCTCAGTTGTGGTCGTAAGTTGAGGACTTGCCCGTATAGGTTTGAGCAATCCGTCGTCTGGACCAGAACTTTAAAAGTGTCATCCTGATTCTTCACGCCAGAGCTTTGGGGGGGGGGGTCCTTGAAAGGACCGCTGAGGTCCAAAGCCCACCCTCGGATCTCAATTCCCTGCACCGCGGAGCCCCTCAATCTTGTCTTTTCCGTCGTAGAACAACGATATCACTCCCGACCTCAACGTCCTCACCGCGTGGAGCCAGGGTTACACCGGCTTAGGCGTGGTGGTGAGCATTTTGGACGATGGGGTCGAGAAGAACCATCCTGATCTGGAGGCGAACTACGTGAGTACACCCCTGCCTGGTGGAGACGGAGGGAGGAAAACCACTGGGAGGTGGAAATGATCTCAATGCCGCCTTTGGCTAACTGCAGGCCACCAGGTGTGCCGGGGCGGGGCGGGGGGTGGATCTTTCCAGGTGTTGTGGGCAGGCTGATTGCAAATTCTGGGAGACCTGAGATGAAGGCCGGCCTACCAGCAAAGCTGGGAAAGAAGAAGAAAAAAAGAATGAAAGCACATCAAGGAAGCCCTCAGAACGTGTGGCTATCCCAAGTGGGCCTTCATCAAGCCTCAAAAAAGACCCTACAGGAGCTCCTCCATAACAGACGACGAAGAGGACAATAAACGAAGCAACGTCATCATTCCCTACGTTGCAGGAATATCGGAAAAGCTCGGGAGGATCTTCAGCCAACACAACATATGTGCACACTTCAAACCAGAACTGGGTTCCTCCCGGTTCCGACCGGTTCCCCCGAACCGGTAGCGACACGCTGGTGACGTCACTGAACTGGATTGGTCGGTGCCAGTCCGTGGGGGCCGCCATCTTTTGTTTGTTGGTTTGTTTGTTGAATTTTTTTTGAATTTTTTACTTTTTGGAAGTTTTTTCCTGTTCTGTTGCTTGAAAGTGGGCCCTCCCCCCCCCCCACCGCCCCCAAGTTTATACTGACTTTTATTCCTTCTTCCGAAGCCCAGCTGATCAGCTCCTCAGCTGTGTTTCGGGCTGATTCTCAACTACTGAGCATGCGCTGAAGCAAAATTGCACGAGGGGACGCGCGTGTGCGAGCGGAGTGAGCGTGCGTGTGCAAAACATGCACTTCCGTCGCGATGCGAACCGGTGGGGAAGGTAAGTTGAACCCACCCCTGCTTCAAACCCAAGAATAGACGAAGGCAGGAGCTTCTCCACCCCAAGGACAAAACAGCCAGACACAAACTGAGCAACGTGGCCCTGTGCAGATCTGTACATTGGGGAAACACAACAGCCACTTCACAAACGCATGGCACAACCTAGGAGAACAAACCCATCAGGACTAGATTCAGCAGTCCATCTGCATTTCAAAGACAAAGGCCGCTCTTTTGAAGATAAGAAAGTCCACATTTTGGACAGAGAGGACCGCTGGTTTGAAAGAGGGGTCAAAGAGGCCATCTGTGTCCAAATTGAACGGCCCTCTCTCAACAGAGGGTGAGGGATACGACATCAACTATCTCCAGTCTACAACATGGACCTTTCAGTAGTTCCCAAGAAGGCTCCACCCCCATTTGCACCACTCGGGTGACCCTGAGGACGCAGATAAACTTCCAAGCGGCCTCAATGACTTTCTGAAAGGATGCAAATGGCCAGCTGTATGTCGGATGAGAAGCGAAACGTCTTCAAAGAAAAACCAGAAAGTCCAGTTGCTTCTTGGAAAAGGAAGCACCTTTGGGACGACAGATGGAAACTAATCAAGCAGAGAAGCAGCTTAGAACTAAGGAGAAATTTCCCGACGGCGAGAACGATTAACCAGTGGAACCCGGGAGTTGCCTCCAGATGTTGTGGGCGCTCCATCAGTGGAGTCCCAAAGGTGCTTTTCCAAAAGGCAGCTGGACTTTGTTTTTTGTTTTTTTCCCTTGGAAGACGTTTCGCTTCTCATCCAGGAAGCTTCTTGCGTTCCGACTGCATGGTGGAGAATGGACATCGGTTCATACTCCCACACCATTCAGAAGGTCTTCATCCCAAAGCGCATAGCTAAATGTCTACAGAGATTCTCACGCCATCCAGGTCGTGGTTGTCCCAAAGGTGCTTTCTTTCCAAAGGCAACTGGATTTTCTTACCTTTTTTCCCCTTGAAAACGTTTCGCTCCTCATCCAAGGAGCTTCTTCGGTTCCGGCTGCATGGTGGAGGACGGAAGGATTTCCTATTCCTTGCAGTCCTCTGGTCGTTGGCGCTCCTTCTGAGGATCTCTGAGGCCACTTGGAGGCTTCTCTCAGGGTCCCCTCAGTGGGAGCAGGGTCAGTTCTGGGAGTTGAAGCTCCACCCGTCTTCAAGTTGCTAAGGTTGAGAAACACTGCCGGATGTTTGAACCACCCGACTTCTCATTGGCCTCAACCCCAAGGGTCAACCCCCCCCTCCCCCCCCCAAAAAAGGGGGCTCCCAAACCTTTCTGGGCCTCTGTATTTATTTCTGTTTCTCCCAAAGTTCATTCAAATGATAAAAGTCTCCCCAAAAGCCTGTTTGGAGCCTGACTAGCCCTTCCTTCGGTCTGCAAATACGACATTTCCTCCTTCCAGGATCCTTTGGCAAGTTACGACTTTAATGACAACGATCCGGATCCTCAGCCACGCTACAACAGGTGGAATGAGAACAGGTAGGGTGTGTGTGTGTGTGTGTGTGTGTGTGTGTCCGTCCGTCCGTCCGTCCAGTTGCCCACTATCTTCCAGATTTTGGAGATTTCGACTTCCCTTTTCTCCTGGCTGGCATGGGAAAGCGGAGAAAGTAATGTGAGAGTTGTACTCTGGAGTCAGAGTAAGCTTTCCCTGCCCCCTCTTCAGGAGACTTTTCAGAATTGGAAGGGATTCAGTGTGATCTTTTCTTTTCTTTTCTTTTCTTTTCTTTTCTTTTCTTTTCTTTTCTTTTCTTTTCTTT
>QLTV01003766.1:79789-91524 GCA_003457575.1 Thermophis baileyi | reverse complement strand
AACCCCCAGAATTCCCCAGTCAGCCACGGGGAATTCTGGGAGTTGAAGTCCACACAGCTTTAAAGTGGCCAAGGTTGAGAAAAAACGGCCTCGCCCTTAAGCACATAGAAAACAGCTGGTCTACAAACTTGAATGGGTAAATCTGTAATTCAGGTAGTCCTCAACTTATGACAGTTCATTTAGTGACCGTTCGAAGTTACAACGGCACTGAAAAAAGTGACTTAGGACCGTTTTTTACCCTTATGACCGTTGCAGCATCCCTACAGTCACGTGATCAAAATTCAGACGCTTTAGCACCTGACTCATATTTACGACGGTTGCAGTCTCCTGGGGTCATGCTTTTGACAATCAAAGTCCATGGGGAAGCCAGATTCACTTAACAACCGTGCTACTGTCTTAACCACTGCAGTTAAGATTCGCTTAACAACGGTGGCAAGATAGGTTGCAAAATGGGACAAAATTCACTTGACCAATATCTCACTTAGCAACATAATTTTGGGGCTGAGTTGTGGCCGTAAGTTGAGGACTCCCTGTGTATGTATGTAGTGCGTGTAGATTTCTCTGCCTCCCTCCGCCCCCATGCAGAGCCCACATCCCATCTGCCCCTTTGCATCCATGCCAACGGTTCTTGATTTTGT
This sequence comes from Thermophis baileyi, assembly GCA_003457575.1. NCBI lineage: Eukaryota > Metazoa > Chordata > Lepidosauria > Squamata > Dipsadidae > Thermophis > Thermophis baileyi. The sequence goes on along the minus strand of QLTV01003766.1, from coordinate 90,886 downwards.
GATGCCCAGCCTGTCTTTCTGGAGCCTCACCCCTTTTCTTCTCTGCCTGGTTCCGAAGGGCTCCTCAAGAACTTCGTCTTAAAACTCTACGGCACTGATGAGGACATGACAGCCCGACAGGCAGCTCCCTCCGTGGTGACCAAGTGTGTGCGGCACAATCGTGACGGGACATGCCAGGGTGAGTCGTGGGGGTGTGGTGGATGCAACGGCCTAATCGAGGAACTACCCAGGACACGCCACTCACGTTGACAGAGCGAGCCCCTTGTGTGTATATAGATATAAACAGAGAACAAACCCCCACTGCCTTCGAGCGCTGATGGTGTCACCTAGCTGGGTCATGAAACGTCTGCAAGAAAACAGCCAAGCTCAGAGAGCACCAAGGACCACTCGGTTCAGCCCTGAATTACAGATATTCTCTTCTATCGGCATTTATCTTGGGCACATCACTCAGATGGCCCACAAATAATTTTTGATGGCTGCTGAGCCTGTGGGACTCCGTGCCACCAGATACCAGAGATTAGTTTTACGTTTTTAACTTTTTATTTGTACGCTGTCCAGAGTCCCTCTGTGAGGGAGAAGGGTGGTTTCTAAATGAGAGAGAGAGAGATATACGGAGGGAGGGAGACAGAGAGGGATAGAGATAGATTGGATGGATGGATGGATGGATGGATGGATGCCCACAAATAATTTTTGATGGCTGCTGAGCCTGTGGGACTCCGTGCCACCAGATACCAGAGATTAGTTTTACGTTTTTAACTTTTTATTTGTACGCTGTCCAGAGTCCCTCTGTGAGGGAGAAGGGTGGTTTCTAAATGAGAGAGAGAGAGATATACGGAGGGAGGGAGACAGAGAGGGATAGAGATAGATTGGATGGATGGATGGATGGATGGATGGATGGATGGATGGATGGTAGGTAGGTAGATAGAAAGATAGATAGAAGATAGATAGAGATAGATGATTGATTGATAGAGAGAGAGATATAGATAGATAGATAGACAGACAGATTGATAGATAGATAGATAGAGATAGATGATTGATTGATAGAGAGAGAGATATAGATAGATAGATAGACAGACAGATTGATAGATAGATAGATAGAGATAGATGATTGATTGATAGAGAGAGAGATATAGATAGATAGATAGACAGACAGATTGATAGATAGATAGATAGAGATAGATGATTGATTGATAGAGAGAGAGATATAGATAGATAGATAGACAGACAGATTGATAGATAGATAGATAGAGATAGATGATTGATTGATAGAGAGAGAGATATAGATAGATAGATAGACAGACAGATTGATAGATAGATAGATAGAGATAGATGATTGATTGATAGAGAGAGAGATATAGATAGATAGATAGACAGACAGATTGATAGATAGATAGATAGAGATAGATGATTGATTGATAGAGAGAGAGATATAGATAGATAGATAGACAGACAGATTGATAGATAGATAGATAGAGATAGATGATTGATTGATAGAGAGAGAGATATAGATAGATAGATAGACAGACAGATTGATAGATAGATAGATAGAGATAGATGATTGATTGATAGAGAGAGAGATATAGATAGATAGATAGACAGACAGATTGATAGATAGATAGATAGAGATAGATGATTGATTGATAGAGAGAGAGATATAGATAGATAGATAGACAGACAGATTGATAGATAGATAGATAGAGATAGATGATTGATTGATAGAGAGAGAGATATAGATAGATAGATAGACAGACAGATTGATAGATAGATAGATAGAGATAGATGATTGATTGATAGAGAGAGAGATATAGATAGATAGATAGACAGACAGATTGATAGATAGATAGATAGAGATAGATGATTGATTGATAGAGAGAGAGATATAGATAGATAGATAGACAGACAGATTGATAGATAGATAGATAGAGATAGATGATTGATTGATAGAGAGAGAGATATAGATAGATAGATAGACAGACAGATTGATAGATAGATAGATAGAGATAGATGATTGATTGATAGAGAGAGAGATATAGATAGATAGATAGACAGACAGATTGATAGATAGATAGATAGAGATAGATGATTGATTGATAGAGAGAGAGATATAGATAGATAGATAGACAGACAGATTGATAGATAGATAGATAGAGATAGATGATTGATTGATAGAGAGAGAGATATAGATAGATAGATAGACAGACAGATTGATAGATAGATAGATAGAGATAGATGATTGATTGATAGAGAGAGAGATATAGATAGATAGATAGACAGACAGATTGATAGATAGATAGATAGAGATAGATGATTGATTGATAGAGAGAGAGATATAGATAGATAGATAGACAGACAGATTGATAGATAGATAGATAGAGATAGATGATTGATTGATAGAGAGAGAGATATAGATAGATAGATAGACAGACAGATTGATAGATAGATAGATAGAGATAGATGATTGATTGATAGAGAGAGAGATATAGATAGATAGATAGACAGACAGATTGATAGATAGATAGATAGAGATAGATGATTGATTGATAGAGAGAGAGATATAGATAGATAGATAGACAGACAGATTGATAGATAGATAGATAGAGATAGATGATTGATTGATAGAGAGAGAGATATAGATAGATAGATAGACAGACAGATTGATAGATAGATAGATAGAGATAGATGATTGATTGATAGAGAGAGAGATATAGATAGATAGATAGACAGACAGATTGATAGATAGATAGATAGAGATAGATGATTGATTGATAGAGAGAGAGATATAGATAGATAGATAGACAGACAGATTGATAGATAGATAGATAGAGATAGATGATTGATTGATAGAGAGAGAGATATAGATAGATAGATAGACAGACAGATTGATAGATAGATAGATAGAGATAGATGATTGATTGATAGAGAGAGAGATATAGATAGATAGATAGACAGACAGATTGATAGATAGATAGATAGAGATAGATGATTGATTGATAGAGAGAGAGATATAGATAGATAGATAGACAGACAGATTGATAGATAGATAGATAGAGATAGATGATTGATTGATAGAGAGAGAGATATAGATAGATAGATAGACAGACAGATTGATAGATAGATAGATAGAGATAGATGATTGATTGATAGAGAGAGAGATATAGATAGATAGATAGACAGACAGATTGATAGATAGATAGATAGAGATAGATGATTGATTGATAGAGAGAGAGATATAGATAGATAGATAGACAGACAGATTGATAGATAGATAGATAGAGATAGATGATTGATTGATAGAGAGAGAGATATAGATAGATAGATAGACAGACAGATTGATAGATAGATAGATAGAGATAGATGATTGATTGATAGAGAGAGAGATATAGATAGATAGATAGACAGACAGATTGATAGATAGATAGATAGAGATAGATGATTGATTGATAGAGAGAGAGATATAGATAGATAGATAGACAGACAGATTGATAGATAGATAGATAGAGATAGATGATTGATTGATAGAGAGAGAGATATAGATAGATAGATAGACAGTGAGATTGATAGATAGATAGATAGATAGATAGATAGATAGATAGATAGAGATAGATGATTGATAGAGAGATATATAGATAGATAGATAGACAGACAGATTGATAGATAGATAGATAGAGATAGATGATTGATTGATAGAGAGAGAGATATAGATAGATAGATAGACAGTCAGATTGATAGATAGATAGATAGATAGATAGATAGATAGATAGATAGATAGATAGATAGATAGATAGATAGATAGAGATAGATGATTGATAGAGAGAGAGATATAGATAGATAGAGAGAGATAGAGTAGAGATAGGAGGGGAGAGAGAGAGAGAGAGAAATAGAGATAAATTGATAGATTGATAGATGATAGATATAGATAGATAGACAGACAGATTGATAGATAGAGATAGATGATTGATTGATAGAGAGAGAGATATAGATAGATAGATAGATAGATAGATAGATAGATAGATAGATAGATAGATAGATAGATAGATGATAGATAGATAGATGATAGATAGATAGATGATAGAGATAGATGATTGATTGATAGAGAGAGAGATATAGACAGACAGACAGATAGATAGATGATAGATAGAGAGATAGAGAGAGAGATACGGTAGATAAATGATAGACAGACAGACAGACAGACAGAATTCAAATTACAACCATTAATGAGACTCTCTGAGGCTAGAAGAGCGATGAAAAAAGGGACTTGCACCCCTGGCTGCCTCCCTGTGTCCCGTGATCAAAATTCCAGCGCTTGGCAACTGGCATGTACTTATGACGGTTGCAGCATGGTGGTCGCGACCTTCCCAGCCGGCTTCCGACAAGCGACGTGAATGGGGGAAGCCGGATGTGCTTAACAACCACACGACTCCCTTAACGACCGCAGCGATTCGCCCGACGACCTTGGCAGGAAGGCCATTTATTCAGATGCGAGTCTCTTAACAACCCCATGCTCAGCAACGGAAATTCTGCCTCCCCGTTGTGGTCGTAAGTCGAGGACTATCTGTGCATGAATAGATTATCTTTGTCTGCCCCTTTTCGTCCTTGAGGGCGTAGTACAGATAGTCCTCGACTTACGACCACAGCCAAATCTCTGTCGCTAAGCGAGACATTTGTTTTGCCCCATTTTACGACCCATTTTCTTGCCGCAGCTGTTCAGTGAATCACTGCACTTGTTAAGCTAGTCACACGGTCGTTAAGCGAACCTGGCTTTCCCCGTTGCTGGTCAGAAGGTTGCAAAAGGGGATGACGTGACCTCAGGACGCGGCCACCGTCATAAGTTTTAGTCAGTTGCCAAGCGTCTGAATTCTGATCACGTGACCACGGGGATCCTGCGATGGTCCTTAAGTGTGAAAAACGGGCCCAAGTCCCTTTTCTCAGTGCCGTCGTAACTTTGAACTGTGACTAAGTGAACTGCCGTAAGGCAAGGACTTCCTGTATTTTCAAAACTCGGCCACAGCGGTGCCTTCCTTGTTTATTCATTTGATTGATCAGATTTAGACATTCTTGCCTTGCCTTCCTGTGGCTGGCTGGCCTGCCTCATGTCCCCCTCCTCCTCCTCCTTTTCCTCCTCCTCCTTTTCCTCCTCCTTCTTTTTTCCTTTCCCTCTTCTCCTCAATTTCTCCTCCTCCTCCTTTTCCTCCTCCTCCTTTTCCTCCTCCTCCTCCTCCTCCTCCTCCTCCTTTTTTCCTTTCCCTCCTCTCCTCCTGACCTTCTTCTCCTTTTCCTCCTCCCCTTCCTTCTCCTCTTTCTCCTCCTCTTTTTCTTTCTTCTCCCGTGCCATTCCTTTCTAGTACTCATGATGTTACCCAGTTTGGTAATGCAACGTCTGCAAGAAAAGTTCAGGGAGCACCTCTTGCTGCTTCTTTTTCTTCTTCTCCTTTTCCTCCTCCTCCTCTTCCTTTTCCTCCTCCTCCTCCTCCTCCTTTTTTCCTTTCCTTCCTCTCCTCCTGACCTTCTTCTCCTTTTCCTCCTCCCCTTCCTTCTCCTTCTTCTCCTCCTCCTTCTCTTCCTCCTCCTCTTCTCCTCCTCCTCCTCCTTCTTTTTTCCTTTCCCTCCTCTCCTCAACCTCTCCTCCTTTTCCTCCTCCCCTTCCTCCTCCTCTTCCTTCTCTTCCTTCTCCTCCTCCCCTTCCTTCTCCTCCTTCTCCTCCTCCTCTTCCTCCTCTTTCTTGTTTCCTTTCCCTCCTCTCCTCCTCTCCTCCTCATCTTCTTCTCCTTTTCCTCCTCCCCTTCCTTCTCCTCTTCCTCCTCCTTTTTTTTCTCCACAGAATGCCCCAGCTCTCTCTTCGCGGTCCGGCACCTCTGCCTTTCCTACTGTCCGCCCAGGTACTACCGCTTGTCCTGCCCGGCTCTCCACCTCAACGGGACCCGGGGCACCATCGAAGCCTGCGCCGCCTGCGACCCCTCTTGCTACACCTGCCTGGCGGGGTCGGCTCACAACTGCAGCGCCTGCCCGTCCCACAGCACCTACGAGGGGCGCACCCACACCTGTCCGCGCTCCCCCTCCTTCTCCTACCTGCCCCGCGGAGGGCTTTTCGCCCTGGGGGACACGCGTCTTCTCCTGCTGATCGTGGCCATATTGCTGGGCCTGGGCCCCGTGGCCTTTTGCACCTTCTACGCTTTGTGTCGCATGCGGCGGCAGAAACTGGCGCGATCCGACACGGAATCCGAGGCCGTCAGCCTGGAACTGCTCTACCTCCACCGTCCCGGGGCCAAGGAGAGCTTGAACAGAGTGTCCTAGAAACCGAGATGGGGCAGGCCACCCCTCATCCTGAATGACTTGAAACCTTCTCCCTCCTGTTATTTATTTCTCCAAACGGGTTACTGGATCTTCCACAATAAATGCTCAGCCTTGAGAGTTGATCTCTGGTCCTTTGGGGAGTTTCCGGTGCGATCCTCTCCTTCGCTCGTCCCAAAGGTGCTTTCCCCCCCCCCCCTTCAAGAGGCAACTGGACTTTCTCTTTCTTTCGAAGAGGTTTCGCTTCTCCTCCGAGAAGCTGCTTCAGTTCGGTTCTGCGATTCAACTTCACTTCAGAAGTGAAAAAGCTTCTTGGATGAGAAGCAAAACATTTTCGAAAGTGTCATGCCCCCGTCGGAGTCTGAATCGGAGACAGAAGACGAACAGCTGACAGAGAGTGGGAGAGTGGCTCCGTTGGCTGTGGAGGAAACTGGGGAAGGGTTAGGCTGGGCAGAGCAGGGGAGAGGTGGAACAAGAGAGAGGGGGTTCTGATGAAGACCAAGGCCCACCCCCTCCTCATCCTAGGGCACGCAGGGGAGAACGCAGAAGAGAGCAACGTGGGTTGCATGGCTTCACAAGGCACACCTGGGGATGGAGTTTAAAGGGGAGGCAGTTGGGAGGGGCGTTTGTCTGGAACAAACTCTGAATTCATACAGTGGTGTTGTGTGCCGACGTTTGAACTTGCCAAGAATCCTTGCATTCCTGTGTGGCGTTCTGGACTGATTATCTGGATCTCTTGCCCCCTGAACTCCTTGCTTTGTTCTTGTTTTGCTAGATAAATTTGGGATTTATTGCCGTGCAGCCTTGGTGCAGACAGCGCTGGGCTGGACTAATTGCTACCAGAGGCTGTTGGAGGTTGGTTTGGGGGAGATTTGGAGCACTAAAAGGGCCGGTTTGAACTGCCAGCTGTTTGTGTTATCTCTGTGCCATGCCCTGGGTCATCACAGAAAGAAAAAGCAGAAAGTCCAAAGGTGTTTTTTTTTTTCAGGAGGCAACTGGACTTTCTCCTTTTTTTTCTTTTGAAGACGTTTAGCTTCACATCCAAGAAGCTTCTTCAGCTCTGACAGGATGGTGGGGAAGGGAAGGATTTATACTCCTTGCAGACAGCTGGTCATCTGCATCCTTTTAGAGGGTCGTTGAGGCCACCTGGAGGTTTACCTGTGTCCTCAGGGTCACCTGAGTGGTGCTCCCGGTTCCTGTAGTCTGCCATTTTTTCCTCTGGAAATCCATTCCTACTCCACACCTACTCCCGCAAGAAAGCCCAGTTGCCTCCTGAAAAAGCACCTTTGGGACAACGGTGACCTGAATGATGGAGAACCTCTCCATAGGTCCTTGTGAGTTTCACTGGATTTGGTGGAATGCATTTGGGGCCAGAAGACGTCACAGGATTTGAAAGATAAATTAATCCGTCTGGGGCCAGAATATACTTGGCTAAGTTGAAGACTTGTGCTAAGGACCTTCATCTCACCTGTAAGGATCCATCTCACCTGTTGGCAACACCAGAGAGTAGATCCACTTCAAGAAGGTAAGGAGGGTTGCTCCCAGTTGGAGGGAGTGCGTAACATTATGGGTCTTAAAAATCGAACTATTACAATCCTGGACAAGTTTTGCATCAGCCAGAATAGGTTTGAAGCACACAGACAATTGCAAGATGCGAAATTCCTGACCTCCTTGGAGGCAGGTGTTGGGAATAACAGAATAACAGAGTTGGAAGGGACCTTGGAGGTCTTCTAGTCCAACCCTCTGCTCAGGCAGTAAACCCTACACCACTTCAGACAAGTGACTGTCCAGTCTTTTAAAAACCTCCAGTGATGAAGCACCCACAACTTCTGGAGGCAAGCAGTTCCACTGGTTAATTGTTCTCCCTGTTAGGAAATTTCTCCTTAATTCCAGGTGGCTTCTCTCCTTGATGAGTTTCCAACTGTTGTTTCTTGTCCTGCCTTCTGGTGCTTTGGAGAATAGCTTGACTCCCTCTTCTTTGGGGCAGCCCTCGAATACTGGAAGACTGCTATCATGTCTCCCCTTAGTCTTTCTTTTCCTTAGACTAGCCAAACACAAATCCTGCAACCGTTCTTCATATAATTTTAGTCTCCAGGCCTTTGATCATCTTAGTTTCTCTTCTTGGCACTTTTTTCCAAAGTCTCAACATCTTTTTCGTAATGTGGTGACGAAACTGGATGCAGAATTCCAGGTGTGGCCTTACTAAGGCTTTATAGAGTGGTACTAAGACTTCACACAATTTTGATTCTCTGCCTCTGTTTATGCAACCCAGGATCGTCTTGGCTTTTTTGGCTGCTGCCGCACACGGCTGGCTCGTGTTTAAGGGATCGTCCACTAGGACTCCAGGGTCCCTCTCACAGCGACTGTTTTGGAGCCAGGTTTCACCTAATCTGTTACAAATTACAATCCTTGCCAAGTTTTGCATGAGCCCAGGATATATTTGAAGCACACAAAGCAGAGGTGGGTTCCTCCCGGTTCGCCCGACCGGTAGCGACCCGCTGGTGACGTCATGGTGACATCACGGAACCGGTTCGGTCAGTGCCGGTCTGTGGGCGCCGCCATCTTTTTTTGGGGATTTATTTTCTTTTAAATTTTTTGGGGAATTTTTTTATTTTTTTTTCTTCTGCGCATGTGCAGAAGCCGAGTTTCCGGCACTGTGCGTGCGTCGCCATCTTGGTTTTGGCTTTTTTTGGGGGGGGGGGAATTTTTTTTATTTTTTGGCACTGTGCATGCACATGCGTGTGCAAAGCGCGCGCGCACCCATGAGGCGCGGCCACACGGCGCGGGAGGAAGCGAACCGGCAGCGAGGTAAGTTAGAACCCACCCCTGACACAAAGCAATTGCCAGATTGATTCCTGAATTCCTCAAAGGCAGGTGTTGGAGAATTGCAAGTTGAGGTAGTCCTCCATTTACAAACATTCATTTAGTGACCATTTGAAGTTACAAAGGCCCTGAAAAAAGGGATGTGACTGTTTTTCACATTTACGACCGCTGCTGGCCCGTACTTATGACGGTTGCTGTGTCCCTGGGGTCAACGTGATTCCCTTTGGTGACCCTCTGACAAGTCCATGCGGGAAGCCAGATTCGCTTAACAACGGCACTGAAAAAAAGTGACTTACGATCATTTTTCACACTTATGACCGTTGCGATTTACATTCGGATGCTTGAGAACTGACTCAGATTTATGATGGCCGCAGCGTCCTGGGCTCCCGTGATTTCCCCCTTTTGTGTCCTCCTGACCAGCCAAGTCCACGGGGAAGCCAGATTCGCTTAACAACTGTGCAGGGATTCACTTAACAACGGTGGCAAGAAAGGTGGTAAAATGGGACCAAGCTCACTGAACCAATATTTCACTTAGCAACGTACATTTTGGGCAGCCATTGTGGTTGCAATTCGAGAACCGTCGGGGTTCGGTTCGCATTTTTTGTGAGACTCGTTCCAGGCAAAACCACAAAGAGCTCTTTTCTCCTGCAAATTGGGGGTTTCTTTCCTCCTCCCATCCTCTCTGCGGTCAAACTTTTCAATCCACTGTCGGGGTAGGCCTTCCTCCTTCCCAGAACTTAAATGGGGCCAGAGCCAAAATGTGGGGTGATGTACCAGGTCCCTTTGTTTTGAAATCTCTCTTTATTATTAGTCATGATTTATTCATAAAACAGACTTATCATAGCCCTCTGTTTACCGGAAGGAACGCTGAGTGGCAAAGAGAATCAGAAAAGGGTGCCTTTTCAAAACACAACTTAAAAGCCAACAATCCCATTGCCTCCCTGCGCCAAGCACTCCATCAGACTCCCGAACCCAGTGCCGCGGGGGGGGGCACGGGGGGAGTGGGGGCCAGCCAGATCTTCTCTGCCTTCCTGAAAACGTGTTTGTAGTTTTGTTCCCCATTTTATTGCCATTTCGTCCCATATGCCTCGCACACAAAGGGTAGTCACTTGTAATCTCAATTTTACCGGGCATTTTTATGATGTCTCTATCATCTATATAAGATGAAGTAGTGTTAGTCGACTTGCAACAGTTCGTGTTAGTGACTATTGGAAGTTACGACAGCACTGAAAAAAGTGAGTTACGACTCTTTTTCACACTTGACTGTTGCGGCATCCCCTGCAGTCACATGATATGGAATGGGATGGGATGGGATGGGATGAGAATAGAATAGAATAGAAATAGAATAGAATAGAATATAGAAAAGAAAAGAAAATAGAATAGGAGACAGTGGAATAACTGAATAACAGCGTTGGAAGGGACCTTGGAGGTCTTCTAGTCCAACCCCCTGCTCAAACAGGAAACCCTAGACCAGGGATGGCAAACCTTTTAGGCACAGAGTGCACAAACCGGAAGGCGCGCGCCAGAGCGCTGGAAACCCGATGACCAGCTGGTTGAGCTGGGGCGATGGCGCGCGTGCCCACAGAGAGAGCTCTGCGTGCCACAGGTTCGCCATCACAGCCCTAAACCATTCCAGACAAACCATTGTCCGATCTCTCCTTAAAAATTTCCAGTGTTGGAGCATTCACAACTTCTGGAGGCAAGTTGTTCCCCTGATTAATTGTTCTAACTGTCAGGAAATTTCTTCTTAGTTGCCACAAAGAAGAGGGAGTCAAACTATTTTCCAAAGCACCTGAGGGTAGGACAAGAAGCAATGGGTGGAAACTAATCAAGGAGAGAAGCAACTTAGAACTAAGGAGAAATTTCCTGACTGTGAGAACAATTAATCAGTGGAACAGCTTGCCTCCAGAAGTTGTGGGTGCTCCATCCCTGGAGACTTTTAAGAAGAGATTGGACAGCCATTTATCTGAAATGGTGTCGGGACTC
>QLTV01003766.1:58400-70252 GCA_003457575.1 Thermophis baileyi | reverse complement strand
CGTAGAAGGTTTTCTTCTTGATTAATGTGATAATTGGTGCATTCAGTCTTTATTTGGTGGCATAGATTTTTGTAGCGGCTTTTAAAGTTAGCAATGTAGCCAGTTTTGTTTTTTCGCCAAAGTGATCTTTTTTTGGATTGAAGCTTCCTTATTTTTATGGGTAATTTGTTTTTCTTGGTTTTGGTGGTTATTAGTGGTACGTATAGTTTGATGACTCTTTTGATTTCGAGCAAAAAGATATTGTAGTAGTCTTCGATAGTATTACAGCCAGAGAATAGTATTTGCCAATCAAGAGATGAGAGGTCAGTGTCTATGTTATCATAGTTGGCTTTTTTAAAGTTATAATTGGTTATCCTATCATCATGTTGATTTTTATAAGGACGTATATTAAGACAAAAGTCAATCATGCTGTGGTCACTGTTGGAAAAGGGTTCTTTTATTTGTAGTCCATAAATTGAGTGTAGACTGTTGCAGAAGATGAGATCGAGGCAATTGTTGAGTCTAGTGTTGTTTGTTACTAGTTATTATACTGCATATACCACGTTGTTCAGTTTGTGTCTGGATGTCTATGGAGATTCTCAGCCATCCAGGTCATGGTTGTCCTAAAGGTGCTTTTTCAGGAGGCAACTGGACTTTCTGTTTTTTCTTTGAAGACGTTTCACTTCTCATCCAAGAACCTTCTTCAGCTCTGACTGGATGGTGGGGAATGGAAGGATTTATATTCCTTACAGAGAGCTGGTCATTTGCGTCCTTTGTCTGGCTCCTGGCCATAGCAAGAGTGCTGGTAATTATTCTGTTCCCGCAACATGCCAACATCCACACCCACAATTAAGGCCTTGTGGCCAGCTTTGTTTCTCAATGTCTTTTTGATGGCAAAGTCGGCTAGTTTATGAGCCCACGTTTTGCAAAGACAGGAAACGATGATTCGATTCAGTAACAGAGGTTAAGCAGAGTTTTCCTTTCTACAGCCAGGAAAACATAATCATAACTAATGATCTAAGTGCCAAAGCTCACTGTAACAACATTGCCAAAAAGGCACTAAGAGTAATCAACTTAATCCTGCGTAGCTTCTTCTCTGGCAACATTACACTGCTAACTAGAGCATACAAAACGTTCGCTAGACCAATTCTTGAATACAGCTCTCCTGTCTGGAACCCGCACTGCATGTCGGACATTAATACAATTGAGAGAGTCCAAAAATATTTCACGAGAAGAGTCCTCCACTCCTCCACTCGCAACAGAATACCTTAGATCAATGCCTGGAATTCACTACCTGACTCTGTGGTTTCTTCCCCAAACCCAAAAAACTTTAACCTTAGACTGTCTACTGTCGACCTCACCCCATTCCTAAGAGGTCTGTAAGGGGCGTGCATAAGCGCACCAGCGTGCCTACCGTCCCTGTCCTACTGTCCTATTGTCCTCATCTATCTGTATTCACTTTGATTATGTTTATGTTTATACCTATACCTGCTATCTTGTACATGTTTGACAAATAAATAAATAAATAAATAAATAAATAAATAAAATAAACATTTGGCAGGAAGTTGTCTCCTTCCTGATGCAATTGGCATTTGGGGTGGGGTGCTAGCAGTTTGTGGTCCTCTCCCCCCTCCCCAACACATGCCCACCTCCCCTGAATGCCCCATTTCTGCCCTTACCGTGCCACGAATCAAGAACCGATAAACCATGCGAATGATCAGGTAGGACCAGAAGACGTGGAGGAACTGAAGGACCATCAGGAGGGCGTTGAAGAAGTAGTAGCCGAAAAAAGGCTGGTAGATCTCCATGGAATAATAATATGTGTTGTGGAGTATCCTTGGGGGGGAGGAAAGGAGGAAGAAAAAAGTTACCCGTAACTTTTGAAAACTGGTATAATCCATGCAGTAAGGAATTCAGTTGTCTTAAGTGAAACCCTCCCTGCTCTTAGGATCTGGCTTCCGTTTTTCTTTGTTTTACAAACCTGCAAAAGTTGTAAACATGAGGCCGTCTCACAAAGTTAATGTTTCATCACTGTCATTAACGTGAATGGTCACTAAGCGAGGCGGTCAATAACCAAGCACTGGTGGTAGCAACTTTCTGTGGCTGTTGCAACGGTTTAATCCTTCAAACTAAGCTCCCCACTCACAAGCCTTTATTTCCCTAAGGAGTTGTTTGATCGGGAGATGGGCAGCATAGAAATGGAATGAATGAATGAATGAATGAATGAATGAATGAATGAATGAATGAATTTGTGAATGAATGAATTTGTGAATGAATTTGTGAATGAATGAATGAATGAATGAATGAATTTGTGAATGAATTTGTGAATGAATGAATGAATGAATTAATTAATTAATTAATTTGTGAATGAATGAATTTGTGAATGAATGAATGAATGAATGAATGAATGAATGAATGAGCAGGTAACCCTTGACTTACAAAAGTTCATTTGGTGACTGTTCAAACAGCACTGAAAAAAGTGACTTATGACCGTTTTTCACACTTATGACTGTCGCAGTATCCCCATAGCCATCTGATCAAAATTCAGATCCTTGGGAACTGACTCATATTTATGACGGTTGCCGTGTCCCGGGGGGAGGGGGTCACGTGACCTCCTTTTGTGACCACCTGACCAGCCAGGTCAATGGGGGAAACCAGATTCACTTAATCCTGTTACTCGCTTAACAACTGCAGTGACTCACTTAACAACGGTGGCGAGAAAGTTCATAAAATAAAATGGGGCAAAACTCAACTTAATTTCTCACTTAGCCACATACATTTTGGGCCCAATTGTGGCCGTAAGTCAAGGAGTGAAAGGAAGTTCCATATTGTGTATATCACACAAAATGATACTAACGAATGTGCTCATTTATCATTCAGAATAACAGTTGGAAGGGACCTTGGAGGTCTTCTAGTCCAACCCCCTGCTCAGGCAGGAAACCCTATATATACCATTTCAGACAAACGGTTGTCTAATCTCATCTTAAAAACTTCCAGTGTTGGACTACCTGTCCTTCTGCAATCTGGGGCAGTTTTCCTGGTCTGTATGTTACCTTCCACTTCTGGAGGTAACATCAGCGTTCCCCAATCTTTCCGGCTTTGCGGACCGCTAGGGGGAGGGAGAGGGGACTGTCCCATGCAAGTGGCGGTGTAAGGAGAGAATAATAGGGACCCCCTTCTAGCACAGTAAAGTTTGGGAGGCCTGAGATGAGTTCAATATTGACATTAATTGCCTGATGCAAGTATAAAGGAAAATTTGTAAACAGCATGTGCATCTGATGAAATGGTAGCCGACATGGATGACATGGACATCGTAGTTCCCTATATGCCGAAATGAGGGGGGCTGAGGCTGTGGGAAAAGAGGAAGTCTATGCTTAAAGTACATGTAAAAAATAACCATGTTGTAACATTGAGGTTAAAGGAATGGAAAACTGACCCTGTTGCTATGACAGTATGGACAGATTCCGAAAATCATGCGATTTGTGGTTTTCAGGTATAAAAGGCAAAGTTGAATAATGGGAGGTTGCCAATCGGCCTCAAGCCATCCCTTTTGACTGCTTGTCTGATTGACCCTCATTGCAATGTGATTAATGTAAGTGCTTTATGTTTGCTATGCTTTAAGTTCTAATAGACCTCTGAATCCTAAAGTTTATTTTATTTATTATTTATTTATTAAATTTGTATGCCGCCCAACTCCCAAGGGACTCTTGGACAAAAAGTGAGACTTTTTGTGGTGTGCTGTCTGTTCAATTGTTATTAAGTGCAGCTATGCTCATAATCAGGTTTTCCCCCTGACAGAAGTCAAACATGCACGCATGCAACTCCATGGGTGCGCAACCCGCACCCGCTGCTCGCACAAATGGAGCTGCGCATGCACACGTGGCCGCCCGCCACTTCTGCAGCCCGGTTCTGAATTATTGCTTATCAAAGCCCAGCCCTTTTTTCCATGCGTCCCCGAAACGTACTTGCAAGGGAAAATCCCCATGCGAGTGACCAGGAATACCACTGAGAAAGCGACAAAGAGGGTGTCGCAGGTTTTCTGCCACTTCGGGTAAGTAAACATCTTGGCAGCCTGTGGAGAAAAAAAGAGGGGGAAAAAACCAGCAAAAATTGTTGAGTGGCCGTGGTTCCTTTTGTGACAAATGCTTCAGGATGTTCAGGAGACGATGGCCATTTTCTCTGGGTCTCAACTGCAGCGCCTAGCTTCTTCCCTCCCAGAAAAGAGGGTTTGGAATTGTAGTTTGGGGGAAATGCCAGAGAGAAATATGGAGACAAGTTAGCTCGCAAGCAAAACCTGGTGGGAACATCTGGAATATTGCAACCAATTTTGGTCACCATACTACAAAAAAACCCTCAACATCTTTTTTGTAATGTGGTGACCAAAACTGGATGCAGTATCCCAGGTGTGGCCTTACTATTTTATAAAGCAGTACTAAGACTTCATGTGAATTTGATTCTGTGCTTCTATTTATACAACCAAGGATTGTCTTGGCTTTTTTGGCTGCTTCCACACACGGCCGGCTCATGTTTAAGGGATCGTCCACTAGGTACTCCAAGGTCCCTGTCTCAGTTCCTGTTTTTGAGCCAGGTTTCGCCTAATCTGTACTTGTCCCTTTGGTTTTTCCTGCCTAGGTGTAAAATCTTGCTTTTCTCCACATTAAATGTCATGCTGTTGGATAGCGCCCATTGTTCATCTCTGTCAAGATCTTTTTGGATCCTGAGCTTGTCTTCACGAGTGTTGGTGATTCCTGCCAGCTTGGTATCATCTGCAAATTTGATGTGTTCCCCTTCTATTCCTTCATCTGAGTCATTTATGAAGATGTTGAATGGTCCAGGGTCTAACATGGAGCCTTGTGGTACCCCACTCCTCACTTCCCTCCATGTGGATGTAGTCCCATTAAGGACTACATGTAGTACCATGTAATTTCAACTCCTACCCTCAAAACGACGCTATAGAGCACTGCACACCAGAACAACTAGACACAAGAACAGTTTTTTCCTGAACGCCATCCCTCTGCTAAACAAATAATTCCCTCCCCACTGTCAAACTATTTACTAAGTCTGCATTACTATTACTATTAGTCTTCTCATCACCATCATTAAATCATTAAGTGTTGTACCTTATGATTCTTGACGAACTTATCTTTTCTTTTATGTACACTGAAAGCATATGCACCAAGATAAATTTCTTGTGTGTCCAATCACACTTGGCCAATAAAAAATTCTATTCTTCTGTTCTGTTCTGTTCTGTTCTGTTCTGTTCTGTTCTGTTCTGTTCTATTCTATTCTATTCTATTCTATTCTATTCTATTCTATTCTATTCTATTCTATTCTATTCTATTCTATTCTATTCTATTCTATTCTATTCTATTCTAATGGTACCATGTAGTACCATTAAGGACTACTTGTCGAGTACAGTGTCAGCCAGTTACAAATTACAAGAGGAATAAGAAGCATCTATACTATAGAATTAGAACAATGGGATAAAATATGGGAAAGGAATTATAAATTTACAAAGGCAGTAGCCTACAAAGAAAATCTCTATAAAATGTTTTATAGATGGCATTTGCCCCCAGCGAGATTGACCAGAATTACTCAAATTTATCCCCTAAATGTTGGAGATCTGGCCACAAGTCAGGAACGTTTTACCACATGTGGTGGACATGCCCCGATACAAGGAAATACTGGTGTAAAATCAAGAAATGGCTGGAAGAAATTATAGAACAAAAGATAGAACTGAAACCGGAAGCGTTCCTATTAGGAATATTAGAACTGAAAATGGATAAAAGTTTGCAATATATAACACTACACATATTAACTGCAGCTAGGATCGCCCTCGCGCAAAATTGGAAACAACCTAATACACCTTCAGATGAAACAGTAATCAAAAAATACTCGAATGCGCAGAAATGGACAAAATGACTGGAATTAAAGGAGAGAGAAGAGTCGGATTATTATAAAGTTTGGGATAGACAATAGAAGTCAAAATAAGAAATAGGAGTTCTGAAATTAGTATTGATTAAATAATAACCAAAGTTACCAACTATTATTGAACAATTAGTATTTTACCATTATAGTTATTATAACCGATATGGAAAGCTGTAAGACAAATTTATATTGTTACGTTTGTCTTGTTTTTTCTAGTTTTTTTTCCTGTTTTTTCTATATTTGTTGTTTTTTGTTTTTAAAGGTGAAAAATGTTCAACAAAAACTATTTTTTTTAAAAAAATAAAATTACTGTTGCTATGTAAAAAAAAAACAACCAGCATCTGATTCCAATAAGAATCACGTTACCTCCAAGAGACAGTCCGAAACATCGTGCAGGAACATGACGAGCGAACCGATACGGAGGAAATTTAAGCAGAAAGAGAAGCCGATGAGGAAGAGGGTGACCACATGGTGGATGATCTGCTCGTGAAGGTCCTGCAGGGAGAGGATAGGAATGAAGGGAGGGATTTTTGAAGCTGCTCCATGGCGGCCAGACAACCCATCATCCTGGGGAAGGGTTTAGAGAGGAACTAGATGGCTTGTGACCCAATGGGTCACCATTCAAGATGTTAAGTTGGGTGATTGAAGAGGCAGGACTCAGAGTTCCACAACAAACAATTCTTTATTCAGTAGACCGGTACCAATGCACTGTCTGCCTGTCCGACAGCTTGCCCTTTTAAAAGGAGCTGTTGGACAGCTCAACCAATAAGTTTCAACCTATCTTCCCGCCAGAAAGGCGGACCAATGAATTTAAACTATTATTTCCTGCCTGGAAGGTGGACCTGAGTGAAGCCTACATTCCTTGGCTTCACTCCTCATTAGCATACTTAACACCCCTCCCCTCTAGGAAAGAGCGTTGGCCAATCAGCGATGCTCAACTGATGTAGTCACGCAGGTAGGCGGGGCGATGGTGGCCTGCGCAGCTCAGTTGTACTAGCAGTGGCGGCCTGGGCAGTCAGGTCTGCTGCCGCTCTGGAGTCAGCCAATGGAAACGCCTGGAAGTTCTCTGGGGGCGTGGCTGACTCTGCCGGAATCAGTTTCCCGAGAACCCTTCGCTGGATTCCCGGTTCCTCAGGTACGTGTATGTGTTGCCAATCCGGGTTTGAGTCTGTTGTAGGTAGAGTTTCGGGTCGAGGAACTATTTCTATAGGAGTTTTAATTGTTTGGGTAGGAGTTGTTTCTAGTTGCCTTATGACAGAGTTTCCTAGCTGTCCCCGGAGTTGGTCTATGTGTCTTCTCCATATTTTATCATCCTCTAGTTCCACTCTATACGAGCGGGGACCCATGATTGCTACCACCTTGGCAGGTACCCATGCAGCACCCCCGACATAGTTGTGGGCATACACTAGGTCCCCTATGCTAAATGACCAGCGCTGGCTGGTCGAATCAGTGGGTGCCTCTGCATTGTAATTTGGGTGTAACCTATCTAATTGTGATCTTAGCTTGCAGCCCATTAGTAATTCTGCCAGGCTTCGGTTTGTCGTGGTGCTAGGTGTGATGTGCTGTACAAGAAAGAATTTGTCTATTTTAGCTTGCCAGTCCCCTGGGCTCATTCTTAATAGGGCTTCTTTGGTTGACCGCACCATTCTCTCCGCTTGTCCATTGCTTGATGGATGGAACCGTGCGACCAAGGTATGTCTGATCCCTAGTTCTGCTAAGAATGTTTCGAGTTGAGCCACCGTGAATTGGGGCCCATTGTCCAATACCAAAACATCTGGTAGCCCGTGGGTGGAGAAAAGTCTCCATAATACTTTAATGACTGCTTCTGCCATTGTAGAGGTCATAAGTATTACTTTGAGTCATTTTGAGTATGCGTCCATGATTATTAAGACTGTTTGGCCTTGGACCGGCCCTGTAAGGTCAATGTGCACCCATGACCAGGGTGCTCTGGGAGTCTCCCATTCGTGCGCTGGTGCAGAGGGGGGTGCTGGTCTGGACTCTTGACAAGGTGTACAGGTAGCAACCCATTTGGTTGCATCCCTGTCCATGTTAGGCCACCATACATAGCTCCTGGCCAGTGCCTTCATCCTGACAATGGCAGGATGCCCCATATGTAGAGCCCCAAGCACTTGTTTCCTTAATTTATAGGGTAGAACGACTTGGTCCCCACACAATAGACACCCCTTTTGGGCCGACAAAAACCATGCTGTCGCATCTGAAATGGTTTTAGATCACACACACCCACTGGCCCCGTAGGCCACCGCCTCCACAACCAGTTTAGAACTTGTGCCAAAGTTTTGTCTTTGGCTGAATGTCCCGCTATTTCGGCCGTTGTGATAGGGCCGGACGCAAAGTCCTCAATAAGGAGTACAGGTGCGACGGGGGCAGGGTCTTCCACGATTTCTGGAAGCGGGCGTCGGCTGAGGGCATCGGCATGGCCCAGAGCTTTGTCCAGCTGATGAATCGGCCGGTATTTGTATGCCACCATGAAAATCATCCATCTCATCATTCACGGCGATAAAACGTTCGGAGTGGGGTGGTCCCCCGCAAGGAGACCCAGAAGCGGTTTGTGGTCAGTGATTAGTTCAAAGTGTCTCCCACATAGATACTCATGAAAACACTTGACCCCCGCTACTGCAGCCAGCGCCTCCTTATCCAGCTGGCTGGAGTTCCGTTCTGCTGCTGATAAAGTTCTGCAGTAAAATGCAATCGGGGCCTCGGTTCCATTTGACATCCGGTGGCTAAGGACAGCCCCGACGCCAAATGGAGAGGCGTCGCATGTCAGGATGAGGGGCAGAGTCTCATTATATTGCATTAGGACGTTATCCGAGGACAAGAGTTTCTCGACTTCAGCGAAGGCGGTGGCTTCCTTGCGTCCCCAGGTCCATTTCGCCTTCTTGTCTAATAACCGGTGTAATGGTTCAGCCACTGTCACCTTCCATGGCAGAAATATACTATAAAAGTTTAACAGGCCCAGGAATGCCTGGAGTTCTGTCTGATTTTTTGGTGTGGGGGCTTCCTTAATAGCCTTGACTTTGCTTTTGGTGGGGTGTATCCTAAATATCCTAAAAATTCGACTCTTGGTACAGCTATCTGGCATTTTTCCTTTTTTACTTTAAGCCCGGCCTCTTGAAACCGACTCAGAACTATTTTTAATCGGTCGATGAATTCTTCTTTGTTGGCTGTGGACACTAGAACATCATCAAAGTATGGTACCACCCCCGGAATGCCCTGTAGAAGGCATTCCATTATGCTTTGAAACAGTCCTGGCACCACGCTTATGCCAAATTGTAGCCAACGGCATTTAAATACCCCTCTATGTGTCACAATCGTTAGTGCCTCTGCGGTGGCATCGTCCACCAGCAGCTGCTGATACGCTTGGGCTAAATCAAGTTTTGTAAAAGTTCTGCCCTTTCCTAGGGAATGTAATAAACGCTGTACAACTGGCACGGGGTATGCACTCTGCTGCAATGCCTTGTTGATCATGCATTTATAGTCTGCGCAGATGTGGATTGAGCCATCTGGCTTGATCGGCGTGAAAATCGGGGTTTCCCATTTGGTGTGATCCACCGGCTCCAAAACCCCCTGAGCAATTAGTTTGTCTCTTCGCTGTTTCATTCGAATAGGGGCGATTTTGGGGTCTAGGCTGAAAGAGATGGGTGCCCCCGTATACTTGCTTAGACTCCCGTTGAAGACGTCTGAGAATTCCTTGATCAGCTCATCGATGCTGTCAACTTGGACGGCGTGGATGCCTGTCACTCCTAGACCCAGGGAATCGAACCAGTCCAAACCGAGCAGGCTTGGCAGGGTGCCGTCCACCACGGTCAGCTGAAGTGGTCCAACAAATTCTTTAAATTTGACTTGGAAGTACCCGCTTCCTATGACAGGTATACGGTTCCCCTGATAGTCCTTTAGTGGCACCCTCTGGAACTTCAGATGCTTCTTCGCTAGCCCCAGAACCGCCTTCTTTATGGTTGCCCAGGATTCAATGGTCACTGACGCCTCTGTGTCAACTTCCATTTCACACGGGGCTCCTTCGATGAGGACCATGACCTGGATTTTCTTGGCACAATGTGCGCTTGTGCGCCTGATGATCGTTTGGTGAGCTTCTTTTGTTTCTGCGGCTCGATCTCCTCCCCGCCTCGGTCTCTGGAATTGTGCTTTCCGGTGCCCCATCTGGGGGGGGGAGCTGCTGCTGGTGGTATAGGGCTGGTTGGCTGGCGCGGCAGACCCTTGCGATGTGCCCCTTCTGTTCACACCTTTGGCAGATGGCGTCTTTGAACCTACATGCTGCTCTGGGGTGATTACCCCCACATCCGGCACAAAAAGACTGCATGTCTTCCGCCTCAGGGTTTTCTTTCTTCCTCTCGTAGTGCAGGCGGTGGATTTCTTCGTCCTCATCAGTCGATTCTTCGTGCCTTGTGCTTTCCTGATGCATGGTAGCCATTCTGTGTGAATGATGTGGGGTGCTCGCTTTCTGGATGGCCGCCGTTGACTTGTTTGAGGATTCTGTTGCTCTGGCCTCGTCTAGTGCTGTTTGCCACGTGAGATTTGAGCTTTGCTAACAATCGCCTCTGTAGATTTTGATCTCTCATGCCCAAGATGAGCCAA
This sequence comes from Thermophis baileyi, assembly GCA_003457575.1. NCBI lineage: Eukaryota > Metazoa > Chordata > Lepidosauria > Squamata > Dipsadidae > Thermophis > Thermophis baileyi. The sequence goes on along the minus strand of QLTV01003766.1, from coordinate 59,734 downwards.
TCTTGTATTGCTTCATCCAGGTCTCTGAATTCGCAGTATGCTGCGGCTTTTCTTAGTGCTGCGACGTATTGGTTGTTCGATGCCCCTTCCTCTTGATGCCTGCGGCCAAATTCATGTTGCCTCACAATGGCCGACGGCATCGGCGCGTACTGCATTTTGAGTGTGTTCTGGAGAGTTGTCCATGGTACCATCTGGACGGCCGCTGGTTCGGATAGTGCCTGACTTTGGGCCCACAGTAGCTTAGGAAAAGCGCCCTTTTCCTATTGTCTGACGGACCCAAAAGATCGTTTGCTTTCATGCAACATACAAATCGGATCATGTAGGTTTTCCAGTTTTCCGTGGCTGGGTTGAACAGAGCTGGTGGGGCGTGCGTGGACATCTTGGGAGGCTGATGCAGGTTCTCGACTTTCTGCAATGATGGCCGTAGATGCCAGCTTCGGTTTTAGCTCCGTCTGGGATTTCTCGATCTCAGTCAGCTCCTTTGTCTTTGTCCTTTGTTCTTCTTCAGTATCCTACCTTCGTCGCCAGTGTTAAGTTGGGTGATTGAAGAGGCAGGACTCAGAGTTCCACAACAAACAGCTCTTTAAGAGCCGAGGTGGCGCAGTGGTTAGAGTGCAGTACTGCAGGCTACTTCAGCTGACTGTTCAGCAGTTCAGCGGTTCAAATCTCACCGGCTCAAGGTTGACTCAGCCTTCCATCCTTCTGAGGTGGGTAAAATGAGGACCCAGATTGTTGGGGGCAATATGCTGACTCTGTGAACCGCTTAGAGAGTGCTGTAAAGCACTGTAAAGCGGTATATAAGTCTAAGTGCTATTGCTATTGCTATTTATTCAGTAGACCGGTACCAATGCACTGTCTGCCTGTCCGACAGCTTGCCCTTTTAAAATGAGCTGTTGGACAGCTCAACCAATAAGATTCAACCTATCTTCCCGCCGGAAAGGCGGACCAATGAATTTAAACTATTTCCTGCCTGGAAGGCGGACCTGAGTGAAGCCTACGTTCCTTGGCTTCACTCCTCATTAGCATACTTAACACAAGATATTTCCTTATCTAAACAGAGAACGAGAATGACCAAGGGTGGTCGAAAAAGCAGAGGGAATAGATCCCTGCCAGCTTCTTCTCTGAGTCTCTTGTTGGAAACTGGCAAGGAGCGTTGGAAATCTCCCCTTTCCTTCTCTTCCCCTCTCCTTCCCATCCCCTTCCCTTCATCCCTGCCCTCCCCCTTCCTTCATCTCTTCCCATCCCTTCACCTCAACCCTCCTCTCCCCTTTCCTTCATCTCTTCCCTTCCCCTCATCTCCCCTTAATTTCTTCCCATCCCTTCCCCTCATCCCT
>QLTV01003766.1:46123-58285 GCA_003457575.1 Thermophis baileyi | reverse complement strand
TTTCCTTTCCTTTCCTTTCCTGTCCTTTCCTTTCCTTTCCTCTCCTCTCCTCCCCTCCCTTCCCCTCCTCCCTCCTCTCCTCTCCCCTCCCCCTCCCTTCCCCTCATCCCTCCCCTCCCCTTCATCTCTTCCCATCCCTTCCCTCATCCATCCTCTCCCCTCCCCTCCATCTCTTCCCTTCCCCTCATCTCCCCTTCATTTCTTCCCATCCCTTCCCCTCATCCCTCCTCTCCCCTCCCCTTCTCTTCCCTTCTTCCCATCCCTTCCCCTTGTCCCTCCCCTCCCCTTCATCTCTTCCCATCCCTTCCCTTCATCCCTCCCCTACTCTTCCCTTCCCAACAGGCAGATAAGCGGCTGCTGCTGAATGGGGGAGGTAGCAAGGGATTGCAAGACTGGCTGGGAAACTGTCACAGAACATTGCAAATGAAGTTCATGTGTCCGCAGCAGCCAGTAGCAGTGAAACAGCCACAATTTTCCCTAATTTCATTCCCTCATCAGTCACGGGTCCCTGATTTGGGGCGCGTTCTGTAAGTTAGCTCATTTGGAGGTACTATGGTTCAAAAATGGCCGCCATAGGGCGCATTATTTTGCCTAAAGATCATAGCAAGGTTTTCGTAATATATCGATGCATTGCATCTGTAGAGATGCCGAATTAGGATCCGTGGTTTTTTTTTTTAACCTTTTTGATCGATTGATTGTGTGGTTTTAAAATTAGCTGGCCCGAGTTCTTATTGATGAGATGAGCACCAGTGTTGAACGAAAGACATAAATGCTTGGGGGGGGGGGGGTCAGCCCGAAAGGAGGAACCGTGTTCCTTTTTGGATCTGGGGTTTCCTGACCAACTGTCTCTCTTCCGCCGGAGACTACCTACCATCCGTTTGACGTCAAAAGGCAGCAAGATGACCAAGGAGCAGTAGAAGGAGAACTGCACGAGGTAGTAGCCAAAAAGGCTCATCTGGAGAGGCTGCAACACACAAAGGGGGAAGAGGCGGAAGGAACAGGAATGGCGCGGTGCAATCCCAACTCCCAAGAGCAACAATAACGTTGTGTTTTTCACACGACTAAACACTAAAGTAGGGCAGTGTATTTCAAACTCAGCAATAATATAGGTTTGTCTAGGGAGATTCTCAGTCATCCAGGTCAGGGTTGTCCCAAAGGTGCTTTTCCAAGAGGCATCTGGACTTTCTGGGTTTTTTCTTTTGAAGATGTTTCGCTTCTCATCCAAGAAGCTTCTTCAGCTCTGAAGAACAAGCACCTTGGGGACAATAATATAGGCTGTTCTCGATTTAGGACCAGAATTGAACCCAAACTTTCGCTTTTCCTTTAAGTGTGATTTTAATCTATTGTTTAAAGAAAGCATTTCATTTTATTGTATAGGCAGTCGAGGTGGCGCAGTGGTTAGAGTGCAGCACTGCAGGCTACTTCAGCTGACTGCTAACTGCAGTTCAGCGGTTCAAATCCCACCAGGCTCAAGGTTGACTCAGCCTTCCATCCTTCCGAGGTGGGTAAAACGAGGACCCAGATTGTTGGGGGCCATAGGCTGACTCTGTGAACCGCTTAGAGAGGGCTGTAAAGCACTATGAAGCGGTATATAAGTCTAAGTGCTATTGCTATTGCTAGTCTTTGATTTACAACTGCAGGTAGCCCTCGACTTATGACCAGAATGGAGCCCACAATTTCGGTTGCTGAGCGAGACGGTTGTTACGTGAGTTTCGCCCCTTTTTTTACCACTTTTCTTCCCGGGGTTGTTAAGCGAATCGATGCAGTCGTTAAGTTAGTCACCCGGTTGTAAAGCGAATCTACCTTCCCCCATTGACTTTGCTTCGCAAAAGGGGACCGCGTGACCCCGGGACACTGAAAACCGTCATAAATATGAGTCAGTGGCCGAGCGTCTGAATTTTGATCACGTGACCCCTGAGGGATGCCGCAGTGGTCGTAAGTGTGAACAATTGGCCATAAGTCGCTTTTTCCGGTGCCGTTGTAACTTCAAACGGTCACTAAATGAACCGTTGTAATTCGAGGACTACCTGTATTGCCGTTTTCTGCGAAAGGGGTTGCTAATTGAGGAAGACTTTCCCATGGAAATGTTGGATCCAAAGTCTCCTGATTCCTTACCTGCTGGGGGTACCCAACCCAACATTCGCGGAGATCCCACAACCAGGGTTTCTGCAAGAAGATACCGGTCGTTAGGAATCACGTCACACCAGCCCACCAACACTTCTCTGGAGCCTCTTTGAAGGGGACGATGGGAGGGCAAGGAGACCACAAAGCAACAGCGGTCGTCAAGGTAAAGAGGCCGAAAAATCCCATCACACCAGCCCACCAACACTTCTCTGGAGCCGCCTTTGAAAGGGACAATGGAAGGGAAAGGAGACCACAAAGGAATTGTTGTCACCAAGATATTTGAAAGAGGTTGAAAAAAATCACGTCACACCAACCCACCAACACTTCTCAGGAGACGCCTTTGAAGAGGACGATAGGAGGAAAAGGAGACCACAAAGCAACTGCGGTCACCAAGATATTTGAAAGAGTTGAAAAACGGATCTTTTTCTAATCAAAAAGGAGACTAATAGATATCGGGGGCTGAGAAGGTCACCAGCTGTATTACACGGCGACGGAGAGTTTTGGGGTGTTTTTGACAACGAACAAGCGAAGTGGGGAAAGTTGGAACTCACATCGTAAAGGACAGACAACCCCGTGCAGAGAGAAATGGCGTAGTAGGTGGCTCTCCAGCTGGAAAACAATTAGGAAAAAAAAAGAAAAAAACCATCAGGGCACATTGGACAGCCGGCCGGGAGATTCAAGGGAATATAAAGATTCCTTACTAGCCACTGATGATGTCACCTAACTGGGTAATGAAAGGTCTGCAAGAAAACAGCCAAGCTCAGAGAGCTCCAGGGACCCCACAGTCCTCCTCTTCCTCTCTGCAACCCCCCTCCCTTCTAGCGCTGATGAGGTTACCTAGTTTGATAATAAAATGTCTGCAAGAAAGCACCAAGGACCCCACAGTCATTGTCCTCCTCCTCCACTCTCTTCTAGCACTGATGAAGTTACCTAGTTTGGCAATGAAATGTCTGCAAAAAACCTACCAAGCTCAGAGAGCCCAAAGGACCCTACAGTCCTCCTCCTCCTCCTACCCTGCCCCAGGAATGTCCGCTCACCTGGCTTCACAGAATTTCTTGGTCAAGCTGGGCTGGTCCTGTTTCAGCCGGCATCGGAACCACCTCTCTACCTGCCTCGGTTGAAGGTCGCACTGCTTGGCTAAGCTGCTGAGGTCTTCCTGGAAGGAAGGAGGCAGAAACAGGTGAGAAAAGCTGGGGAAAGCAATAGGCTTCATTTTTTTAATGGTTTTAAAATTTGTCCTACATTTGTCTGTGCTGCTTCTACATGTGTGGAGAGAGAGAGAGAGAGAGAGAGAGAGAGAGAGAGAATGAGAGAGGCAGAGAGAGAGAGAGAGAAAGAGAGGGAATGAGAAAGACACAATGAGAGAGAGAAAGAGAGAGGATGGGAGGGGGTGTTTAATGCATCATATAGCATTTCAAAAATCCCAGGAAATCCCCTCTGGTGTTGGGATTTTACAAATAACCCACCAGGATTATTCAGTTCTTGAACATCCCCCCCGAGCACATCCGACGAGTCTCGCACTGGGGAAATCTGACTTCAGCAAATCCTGCTTGTGAAAAGAATTAAATTGAAAAACACCTTGGCCTCACTCCTGCTGCTTCATGCATGTTACACTCCTGCATGCATTTGCACACCCACAGACCAGGGACTTTAACCGGATTCGGAGCTTCATAAACACATTTTTATCCTTAAGTCATAATAAGCATATTTAACTGGTTTAAAACATTCAGTTCAGTGTTTCTCCAATTCTTTACCCCACTTTGCCTTCTAAGATTTCAATTTTTCTCTCTAGTCTTCCCAAAGGTGCTTTTTTTCCCCCAAGAGGCAACTGGACTTTCTGGTTTTTCTTTGAAGAATGAATTTCTCTTCTCATCCAAGAAGCTTCTTCAGCTCTGACTGGATGGTGGGGAATAGAAGGATTTATACTCCTTGCAGACAGCTGGACATTTGCATCCTTTTAGAAAGTCATTGAGGCCACCTGGAGGTTTATCTCAGGTGTCCTCAGGGTCACCTGAGTGGTGCAAATGGGGGTGGAGCCTTCTTGGAACTGCTGAATGGACTTTGTTGTAGACTGGAGATGGATGATGTCGTCAGCGGCTCCAAGAAGGCTCCACCCCCATTTGCACCACTCAGGAGACCCTGTATTTCAAGAGGCAACTGGACTATCTAGTTTTTCTTTGAAGACATTTTGCTTTTCATCCAAGAAGCTTCTTCAGCTCTGAATGGATGGTGGGGAATAGAAGGATTTATACTCCTTGCAGACAGCTGGACATTTGCATCCTTTTAGAAAGTCATTGAGGCCACCTGGAGGTTTATCTCAGGTGACCCTGAGGACACATACAAACCATCAAGTGGCCTCAAGGACTCTCTAAAAGAATGCAAATGGCCAGCTTTGTCTGCAAGGAGTATAAATCCTTCCCTTCCCCACCATCCAGTCAGAGCTGAAGAAGCTTCTCGGATGAGAAGCGAAACATCTTCAAAAGAAAAAAACCCAGAAAGTCCAGTTGTCTCTTGAAAAAAAAAAGCACCTTTGGGACAACCATGGCCTGGAGGGCTGAGAATCTCCATAGACTCTCTAGTCTTCAGCATTTGGATCCACTCATGGTCTCCTATCATGGTCAGCTTATTACGTTCTACTTTACAAAGCCCCTGAAAACCAGGAATATTTTCTCCAAGGCCAGGTGTCTATGGAGATGCTCAGCCATCCAGGTCACGGTCGTCCAATCCATCCACGGTTGGGACATCCAAGGCCAGAGTTTGATCCACCCCTTCCAACACCTTTGTGTGAACAAAACTCACCTTGGCGGGACTTTGCCCCCGCTTCCTGTAAAAAGATTCCAGGATGGGGTTCGGAAAAGGTTTCCGCCTCACCTTTTCTCGCAAACCTAGTTGTTTGCTCAAGGGGATGCCGATTTTCCTGAGAAAAGGAACAGGTTGGGAACAGGTTAAGACAACTGGATTGAGTTAGACAAAGACTGGCCAAATTTAACCGGTCCTTGGCTTTCTCGTTTCACACACCACTCAAGAGCAGGCCTAGGAAGCCAACTCAAAGAAAACGAGACCAATGAATATAACCTTTTTCTTTTTAAAATCATAACAATGCCCATACAGATCATTCTCAACTTAGAACTCCAATGGGGCTGAGAATGGCTCTGGGTTTGGGGTTCTTGGGCCCATGGAGAATGGAGAATGGCCACCTCTGGTCTTGGATGGGGTGGCACTGCCCCAAACAGACCCTGTGCATAATCTTGGGGTTCTCCTGGACTCCTGCTTGAACAGAGCAGGTGGCAGTAGTGGCCAGGAGGGCTTTTGCGCAACTGCCGGTTGTGCGCCAGTTACACCCTTTCCTGGACCGACAATCCCTTCTCACAGTCACTCGTGCCCCAGTCACCTCCCGTCTTGACTATTGCAATGCACTCTATAAGAACATCCAGAAGCTTCAGTTGGTGCAAAATGCAGCGGACCGCGTGGTTTTGTGCAGACCTCGGTGTGCCCACTCTCCTGCGGGAATTGCATTGGTTGCCGGTTTGCTTCCAGGTGCAATTCAAGGTGTTGGTTGTCGGCTTTGAAGCCCTTCATGGCTTTGGACCAGGTGATCTGAGGGACCGTCCCTTGCCGGTCACATCTACCCGACCCTCTAGAGCAGGGAGGCAAGGAATGCTGCAGGTCCCATCCCCTAAGGAGATTCATCTGGCGGGACCCAGAAGAAGGGCCTTCTCCATGGTGGCTCCCTCCCTCTGGAACATCCTCCCCTCGGAGATTAGACCGGCCCCCACTCTGAGACTCTTTTGGAAGGCCCTGAAGACGTGGGTTCTGCCAGTGGGCCTGGGGAACCCAGAGCGGGATAGAGCCCATTAAATGGGTGGTATGAGTGTGTGTTGTTGCCAGGGTGGGTGGTGGAGGGTTATTATTATTTTATTATTTTTCTTTTTATTATTTTTTATTTCTTTCATATGGCGCTTTTATATCTCTGTAAGCCGCCTGGAGTCGCCCTATGCGAGTAGGCGGTGATGTAAATTTTCGAAATAAATAAAATAAAAAAATTTCTGTTGATATGTAAAACGGTTGTTAAGTGAGCCACACCCGACTTTAACAACCTTTCCTACCTATATAGGATATAGGAAACCTATTGCTCTTATTGTTGTGGCCTTTCGGCCGCCGGCCCCTCCAGCAGCTAAATCAGATGAGGAGGAGGCGTGGGAGTCAGGGTCAGCATCAAGGCAACCTGAGAGCTCCGAGGGGGGGGGAGAGAATGGAGCTGGCAGAGAGAGAGACAGAGGCGGAGCCTGGGCCGTCCGTCAGCCCTCAGATGGAGAGTCAACAGCCCCCAGGTCTGGAGGTGGCTGATGAGGAAGAGGAGGAACAGCTGGGTCCAGTGCCTGACGTGTGGATGCGCAGAAGGCAGAGGAGAGGAGAGCAGTGGAAATCTATGGGCCGGTCCTTGGGATGGAAGAGCCACCATTCCTAGCGAAGCCCCACTCTAGCTCTGGGGATAAAAGGCAGGGGGCAGAGATGAATAGGTGTGGCAGACAACTATTCATCTTCTGGCCAGATGGACTTGTTAGCCTGCGGTGAGAGAGAAACTTTTTGCCAGGGCTGCTGGCGCTCCTAATAAAGGAATCTTTGAGTTAACTTCAGAGGATTTATTGTGTTTGGGGAGCTGGGTCAGAACACTTATCTTCTCCTTTTTGCAATATATAAAACAAACATCAGGAGTGATATTAACCCTAGCAAGATAGACCGTGATTGGCTTCTAGGTCCCTGGTTCCCACGCTTCTCTACCTCCAGTTCTGGAGGGACCTGCACTAACCTAAACAGAACCTGGGCTGAGTTTTGGGGTCCTCCAAGACCCCTGGGTCCTCTTGAATGAACAGGTAGCAGCCAAGTCCAGAAGGGCCTTTTTGCTGAATTTCACATTGTACCCCAATGGCACCAGTTCCTGGACTAAGTAGCTAATATGAACAATAAGTACAGTGTTTCCCTGAAAATAAGACCTGGTCTTATATTGTTTAGGGCTAGAAAATAAGCACTAGGGCTTATTTTTAGGGAAACATGATTTCAGGGTGATCAGCCTAGCTGGGCGCCCTGCCCCCAGCACACGCACAAGGCGGCAAGCACGCGGGCACCGACGGTATCCAGCAGCAGCTGCAGCCTGCCGGTCCCTTGGTTGCCAACTTTGGGGCTGCGCAGTCCACGTAGCGCAGAGGAGTTGATCCGTCCAAGCTGCAGACGGAGGCAGAGGCATGGGTGGGAAGGCGATCTGGACGCGCTGCGTGAACTGCAGGAAAGGTGAGTGTTGGTGGGCCGGAGTGGTCGGTCGGTCGCAGGAAGCTCATCTTCACGCGGTGGCACCGGCAGCAGACGGAGGCAGAGGTGCAGGGCAGAAGGCAGGTGATCCCGATGCACCGCACAGGCCATAAGCAAGCTGAGAGACGCAAAGATGAGCCTCCCTCAGCCGCCCGCCCGCTCTGGCCCACTCTCAGCTTTCCCGCAGCCCATGTGGCGCATCCAGATCGCCTGCCTTCCCCCCTCCCCCCCCCCGGTGCCTCTGCTGTCTGCTACCGGTGCCACCACACAAAGACGATCCTCCCACGGCTGCCTGCTGCTCTGGCCCACTGACTCTCAGCTTTCCCACAGCCCGCGCGGCACGTCCGGATCGTCTGCCTCTCCCCCCGCACCTCTGCCTCCGTCTGCTTCTTGGACAGGGAATCAACTCACCTGCACTGCACAGGCTGCTGCTGCTGGACAGTGTCAACCCACGCGCGCTTGCCACCTCCTGTGCTGGCTATGCCCACACCCCTTATTTTTGGGGTAGGGCTTATATTAGGGGCACACTTAAAAATCAGGCTAGGGCTTATTTTCAGGGTAGGTCTTATTTTCAGGAAAACATGGTATGTCAGAAAGCATCAAAATGCTGTGTTCAATTTCCCTCGCTTCTTATTTTTGTCAGTCTACAACAGTGATGGCGAACCTGTGGCACGCATGCCACAGGTGACATGCGGAGCCATATCTGAAGGCATGCGAGGCGCTGCCCTATGTCAGCTCCAGCGCGCATGCACGTGCTGGCCACGTGATTTCCGGCCTTCTTTTCGGCCTTTTTCGCTCTCCCCAGGCTTCAAGAAAGCCTCCTGAAGCCTGGGGCTGGCGAAAAAACGGCCCAACGGCCCAACCAGAGGTTCACTTGTGTGCTCACCCCCAGCCTCCTTTTCGCTGTCAGAGGTCTTCAGGAACTTCTTCGGCTTTGGACAGTTGCAGCCAGGCCTCCCACACCTCGGCCCATTTCTTCTGCAGCCGGCAAGGCTTTCCTGAAGGCCTCTGCAGCCGATAATAGAGCTCCAGATCGATCCGGAGCTCTGTTATCGGCTACAGAGGCCTTCAGGAAAGCCTTCTGCAGAAGAAATGGGCCGAGGTGTGCGAGGCCTGGTTGCAACTATCTGAAGGTAAGTAGTAGGGCAGCTCCACTTCTGTTTCGTTTCAGAACTTCCGATTGGCCCGTTGGGCCATTTTTCGCCGTCCCTAGGCTTCAGGAGGCTTTCCTGAACCCTGGGGAGAGTGAAAAACAGGAAGTCCGGAGGCTTTAGTGAGGCCTGTGCGCATGCGCGGGGGGCAGCGGGGGTTGTGCGCATGCACGGGCGGATGGCATTGCATTATGGGTGTGGGCACCCGAGCCAAAAACAGGTTCGCCATCACTGGTCTATAACATTCTGTTTCTCAAAAACGATGGCTCAAAGGAAGGCATAAAAACAGGACATTCCGCTGTTTCAAGCTTTTGAATGGAAAGGGGAAAGAAAGTTTTCTTCAAACGTTTGGGGTCTCTCATCCTCATGCTATGAGCCGGTCTCAGCTGGTCAAGAGCTTGCCTGTCGAAGAAGAACCGGAGGGCAACCAGAAGGAAAGCGATGGGGAGGCTGAGCAGGAGGTGACTGGGTTGGGGATAGCGGATGTCCTCCGTCTCCTGCATATCCTCCCAGGTGATCCCTGGAGGTAGCCAGTATTCCTCTCTCCAAATCCACTGGGTGAGCTGCGCCATCTCCCTGGAAAGAGAGAAGAAAGGCAGGAGGTGAGATGGGGAACTGCACAAGTCTTTTCGGAAGGAAGGTCCCCTCTCAGTTCTTGTTTGTTTATGTTTGTTTATGTTTATTTATATTTCTATGCTGCCCAACTCCCGAGGGACTCTGGGCGGCTTACAACAATATAAAAAAACTTGTTAAAATATAAAAAACTATTAAAAAGAGACATAATAAAAACAATTAAAAACAATTAAAAACTCATACACACCGTTTCATGGCCGGATCTCGCCAAATTACAGAAGCGAGATCAACAGCCCCAAGCCTGCTGGAACAGCCAGATCTTCATGACAGGCCCCGGAGGAGCCCAACGCTGTGGGAGCTTACTGGTCGCTGGGAGCTATGCAGTAGAAGGCGGTCTTGAAGATAACCTGGCCCTGAGCCATATAGGGCTTTAAAGGTAATAACCAACACCTTGAATTGTGCCCGGAGACCAATAGGAAGCCAGTGCAGCTCGCGGAGTATAGGTGTAATATGGGTGTACCTAGGAGCACCCACGACAGCTCGCGCAGCCGCATTCTGGACCAACTGTAGTCTCTGAACACTCTTCAAGGGTAGCCCCATGTAGAGCGCGTTGCAATAATCTTCCTACTCCAGCAACACTATAGGTAGTCCTTGACTTACGACCACAATGGACCCAAAATTTCTGTTCCTATGCAAAACAGTTTCTAAATTTGCCCCATGTTACCACTTTTCTTGCCATGTGTGTTATGTGAAGTGCTGCACTCATTATGTTAGTCACACAATTGTTACTGTGTTTCTCCAAAAACACCCACCCCAATAATAAGCCCAACCCTATTTTTTGGGGGGGATGGGCGTGGACAGCACGAGTGGTGGTGCGGGGGGGGGGGAACTGTACAGCTGCAGTTGCAGCCCGCTGGCCCCTTGGGGCAGCGCAAATACCACTTTTGCCCTTCTCTTTCTGGGCGCAGCGCTTCTGCTTGTTGGGCCACTTCCCCAAAGCTGGCAGCTCCGCGGCCAGCTGCTTTGCTTTTTCCCTCTTTTTTGGAGGCTCGCGGGAGGCTTTTTGGCTCACGGGAGGAAAATGGGGAGGGGGATTTTCTTGCCTGTCATCCATTCTTCAAGCTCAGCACAGACTGAGGGAAGGATGACAGGCAGGAAAATCCCCCTCCCCATTTTCCTCCCGTGAGCCAAAAAGCCTCCATTCCGAACACTGAAGGTTTGGAATGGAGGCGACGGTGCGTCCACGGTGCGTCCAGCTCACCGAGTCTTTCCTGCTGCACCTCAAAAAAAGTAAGACCACCTCGAAAATAAGCCCAAGGATCAGAAGGATCAGAAGGCGATGGAGGGGGTGTGGTCGAGACGGTGATACAATGCGAATTTCGGGTCTCCCAAAAAAGCGTTGAATCCCACCGTCTTAGGGGGTCCCTGAGACCCGAAGCCGACCTGGAGGGTCGGTGAGGAACCGGAACACACTCTGGCGAAAGGGGGGGAAGCGCAACCCACCCCCAAACGCCAGTAGAAGCTCCGGACCGGGCGGAGAAGAGGACAGCTGAGAGCTGTCAAAAGCCGACGTGATCACGCTGAAGACTGAGAACTAGCGGAGTGAGACATCAGGGTGAGGAACGGATTCCCATGTCCTGGTATGGAAATTATTTTCTTTTTTAAAAAATGGATCTCCTTGAAACTTTAAGTGATTGGAAAAGTTTGAGAAAAGGTGAGGCGGGGTGGAAAAATGGCTTCCGTCTCACATTAAGAGTAGCGGCGGACAATCAGCTGGCAGAAAATTCCACATTGAAAAGTTTGCTAAATGGAACTTTAAATAGAATAAAGCAGAGAGCTGGATTGGAATTTTTTTTTTGAGTTCTTACATTTTAAATACATTTTTTCTGTCTTTCTTTAACTTTAATGGAGTGTTTCTGTAAGAGAACGTAATTTTAAGAGGAGTTTTGGTAATACAACACTGCCACCTAGTGGTTGACCTTGTTTTTTCTTTTTTCTTTTGTTTTTAATTGCCTGATTTTCAAAGGGATGTGTTTTGCTTTTTGAACTTGATTAAAGACTGCACTGAAGTAGTTCTCAAGGTCAAATTTGGAAAATATTATTAGAGGTGGCAGGTGTTGTTTATTTTACTTTGTTATTTCTTTTTTTTTTTTTTTTTTTTTTTTTGTTTGTTTTTTTTTTTTTTTTCCTTTTTGCTTTTATTTTTCTTTTGTGTTTTTTTTTTTTTTATTGGATGGACTGTTTCTTTGATCCCTTTTCGCTGTGATTTTTCCTTGGTGCTTTTTACATATTGAAATACTTTTTACATTTTGGTTTTGATGGATTTTTGGGCGTTTATGTTTTGGACTGATCGATTGGATTGAGGTAACAAGAACCTGAAGATTTTGTTGGGCCCCTTTTGCTTTTTGGATCTTTGGATTAGCTTGTTCTTTTTTCTTTCTTTCTTTCTTTTTTTTCTCTCTTCTTTTTTTGTGATTTTTGTTGCAGTTGGATTTCTTGGGCTGTATTTTTTTTTCTTTTGGAAGATAATTGATATCAATCAAATTGGATTATAAATATTTTGTGGAAAATGAGTAAGAAGACAACTCCACATTTAGCGATAACAGCAAGTCCTACAGCACAGAAGGTCTCAGAAGCAGCAGCACAGCAAGAAAAGATGAATTTGGAATTAAAAACCATGTTACAGGCAATTCATCAAGACCTTAAGGAGGTGAAAGAGGATGTTAAAAAGACAAATGACAAAATTGGGAAAGTAGAAGAAGAAGTCAAGGAAATGAAAGACATGATGGGGAAGACCAATGAAAAAGTTCAGAAAGTAGAAGAAAGAAGTGAGCACATGAAGAAAGAAATAGAAGAGATAAGGGTAGATACAAAAGCGGTGGAGAGAAACCATGAAAAGGCAATTATAATGACGGAAATTGATCGTGCTGACTATTATCTTCGCTTTCAAAACGTTGAAGAAGAAAAAGGCGAAAATCTGTTAGAAATAGTTGCAGAGACTTTGGCA
>QLTV01003765.1:392496-408514 GCA_003457575.1 Thermophis baileyi | reverse complement strand
GCTTAGAATCTGGCTTCTTTTGCAGCAGCAATTGGCTGCAAAAGCGGCCGCACTTGCTGGAGGCGGCAGCCTGAGAGGCACCCGCGAATCAGCTCTTTTGTGAATGGCGGCCGGAGCGGCTCAGCTGATCCAATTAAGGGGCCGAGAAGCCCTGAGATGACCAGAGAAGGGAAGGGCTGCCTCCTGTGCTGGCCACGCCTACCCCTTCATAGGGCTTATTTTCGGGGGAGGGCGTATATTTACGCCCACCCCAAAAATTAGCCTTGGCCTTATTTTCAGGACATGTCCTATTATCGGGGAAACACGGTAACAAAGTTAAACAACACAGTCCTAGGTCAATATTGAGAACAATAATAGAACTTATAGCAATTACAATATTTCTATACTGCTAACAACCTCAACGCTATTACTATTCGTAATGATAATGTTTGTACTACTAATTAATAATGCTTATTGAACATAATATATCAGTGGAGTTAGGGTTAGTTATAACTGTGGAGTTATTAACAAAAATATCAATAATTCTCAATTCTCACAATGTTGATAACATCCAGTTCAGTTATAAGATACTGCAAAATGTTTCTTCTACTTTGATTAAATGTTCCTTTTGTTTCAAGATAGTCAGTTATCCACAAAAGCAGTTCAAAACACCAATATAGTTCCTTCTTTCAGTTTTCCACTCTCACAAATATTCCCCACAGATGATTCCTTCCTTGACCAGCAGGTGTCTCTCTATCTGTTATTTTATTCTGGAAAAGCACTGTCACTGTCCAGAAGAGAAACCATTTTCTTCGCCAAACTATCAAACTGTCAGTTCCTCTCATTATCACTGTCCCGATCTTCTTCTTACTGTCATACAAAAAATCCAAATAGAGTCCGTTTATTTAATCAATTAGACAAAGTAAAGTTCCTACTGATCTAGTTGATCTTGTACTCCCATCTTTTCCTTTCTAAATCTTGACTTGTCTTTTGCCCAATGCGTCTCCTTGCTGTTATTCCTTTGGAGAGGGAAGATGTCTCCACCACTCCTTCTACTTGGCGCTGTTCTCTTTTTCTAGTCCACCCGAGAATCCCCTCGCAAGCGTTTGCCTTTCTTTCTTTTCACTCACTATCAATGATCAGAACTCCTTTTTGCCAGATCTGGTCCACCGTTGTTCCACTAGCCTCTTGCTTATAGTGTCCAGCTGTCAGATCTTCAGGTCAGCCATTACTGGCTGTCTTCTTCCCTGTCTGATCTTTAACAGAATTCTCCTGCTTCTCGCTACCGACCACCGTCCATTCACGAGCTGCAGGACGCCCCTCTTCTTTGGTTGTCCCTCCAGAACCCTCTTCGGCTTCAGAAGCCCACCAGACGATTGGAAATTGGCTGTGTGCTGCGGAGCTACCCATTCACACACCTGTCCAGCCCGACAGCTGTCCCTGCCCCCCGTAAGACATAAATTTTCCATGAACCACCATTTGCGCTCTCTCTTCCCCCCCTTTCTAGACAGACAGACAGACAGACAGACACACACACACACACACACACACACACAGAGACATTGCTCCCCCTGCAAACTCTCTCTCTATATTGGCTGTACTTTGGCAGTTCAGAGAAGCAACTCATTTTATATATTTGGAAATTACCATTCAAATTTTATTTAAAATAGATGGTAAAGTTTAATACATATCTTCTATTAATATCTGGATGTCAAAAAAAATGTCCACAGATTTTTGGATCAAGGACTACCCGTATTTTGCCACTAATTTTCATATTCCATGGACAACTATAGTGAATGCTAACTTCAATAATTGACTGGCAGGCAAATGTATCCAGGGGTATGTTTTATTAAGCCTCAGTGAAAGCAAATTTTGTAAAAGGAAGGGCCTTTCATGCTTGACTTCAGACCAGATCCTCAGCTTGTACTACTGAGTGGAGATTTCCAAAGTTCCGTCCTTGTCTTTTTTCCAGTGAATGACTTAGGCATGTTTATACTGGGACCTTGCACTACTTTTATGAAACACTATATAGTCACCTTATGTAGAACCAATTGTATCTAAATAAATGATTACATCATTATAAAGAAAAGATACATGCAGTAGATTTAGATCAGCTTTCACTATTGCCTTAAGTCATTTTCATTGGGAAGGTGACTAATAAGTGTTAAAAAAATAAAATAAAAGTAAGTATTGTAACATATTTAATTTTCTACCGGTTAAGAATGAGAAGAAAACAAATCTCAGACCATCTATTGCATATATTTGACTATATGCTGAATTAAGGAGAATACTCCTTTTTATGCAACCATGCTACTACATAATAGACATTTCCACACTGGTACAGAATTTGAGTTGTTTCATGCTCTGCTTTGGTTTCTCATTTTGAAATAATATCTATTCACATTTTTCATCCCTAGGTAAATACAGTATTGCTTTGTATACATGTTAATTTGATAAAATGAAAAACATTAGCATAAAAGCAATAACATTGATATGCTTAAATTTCTTTTCTTCTATATGTCTTATTTTTCATACACTTTTCTCTAACAAATTAAAGATGGTAACTATTGTCTTTTTTCACTTGTCCCTTTAACTCTTCTATACCAATTTCCATATTACATGCCAGCTCCTGTTCTTCAGTGAGAAGAGAAACAGCATATTAAACTATGCCCAACAACCTAGAATGTTCAGGTGACTTTGTATTTGTTTATATAAGCAGCAGAGCCCCCCCCCCTCAATTATTCTGTAATTAGTTTGTGTATTTCTGACTGCTTCGAACAAGGTTATTCTGAATCAAAAGTTGGAGACAGTTGTTCCTGATACACAAGTTGGGCAGTAAAGCAATCTCAAGAGTAGTCATTATAATTTTTTGAAATCCATCTATCAACTATCAACTCATCTATCCTGATGAGTTTATTCATCAACTTCATGTTCAAATATTCTTCCTTTAGCTCTTTCTGGCAGTAAAATCAGTCTACTTTTTCTAATCAAGGAAAAACTCCCTCCCTTAAATCAGTTTCTGTTTAAATATCTACTCATATTTACATTGTATTGTAAACCTTTACCACTCAAGTTAATATAGATGTGATGCTACTCTTATATTAGTCAACCCTGAAGCTGGCCTAACTGTGGCCATTTTCTTTTCTGTAGCTTTTCTCTAAGGAGGTTTCTCTTCGCATTACTTCAGGGCTGACAGGGCTGGAGCTAAGGGGCAGGGTGTGTGTGTATGTTGGGATAATTGGGGTATTGTAGCCAAAATAAAATTCTTTCCCTTGGGAATCAAGGACGTTCATGCAGATGTTCGAAAGGTGGAGACTGAAGCCACCTAGCAACTGGACTATATGCTGATTGGACCATGTGACTGGTGACTTTGGGGGGAAGTGACAAAGTTTTACTTTTAATTGGGTGTAAAACTGGCAGGAACTTAGAGCCGGTTTTCCACCAAGTCTGTGCCAATTTGATATGTCCCAATAAAGTGTTCTTTGAGGAATATGCCTGCCTTGGAGTTCTCATTGTTGAGGATGTATTACTTGGAACCTTGATATCTTTATATAGGCTAATGTGCCATAGTAGCCCTGGTTATGTCACAATGATTCATTATTATTTTCTTCTGTTCTGAAAGGTTACCTTAACTGAAGCTTCTGATTGCTCTTCAAGGGCATTGTCATGTAGCATATAATTGTTATAGTCAAATCTGGAGGTTACAAGGGCATGAGTGACCTTGAGCAGGGTCCCCTGGTCCAGAAATGAGTGCAATTGATGCACAATCTTTTTTTTCCATTTTTTTAATTATATAAAATACAAAGAAGAAAAGAAAATAGGAAATTAAGGGAGGAAAAGGGAGCAGGGAAAAGCGGGTGTGAGATATAAAGGGAAAGAGAAAAAGAAATAAAAGGCGATTGACTTCTAACTCTTCTTAGCACAGTACAAGATAGACATTCCAACCTCAACTTTTTGCTTTTACACATTAATATATAACTAGCCATTCCTATAACACCAAATCTTTCTAATCAACAAAACCAAGGTCAACGTTTCATTTTTTTCTTTACAAGCACAAATTCCAGAAGTGATATCCAAATAAGAACATATTTTCCTCTGAATAAAATAATCAATTTAGCCATTCCTGCTTTATCTTCCTTGCTATGGAAATAATGTGTATTTCTATTTGCACCTAGAAATCTTGTAAACTGTCACCATTTTTATTTACAGAATTTATTGTGTTCTTTTAAATTCTTTGATCTTATTGAAAAAAGGGGGAAAACCCACCTTTTTCCCACCCTTTTTTTCCTTCAAAGTACTAAACATTTTTTTAAAAAAAACCAACACTTTTTAAAAATCAAAACTTTCTAATACATCTTTTTCTTTGACTTCTTAACATACAAGTTTTAAACTTCAGTATTGCATTTAGATCCCTCCCTCCAAACTACCCTTATAGAATACTTTTTTTCTTTTATAAACATCCTTTTTAACATACAGAGTTTTTCTTTAAATTGGTACATCATTTTCTTTAACTTTCTCTTAATACAGGTACTCTCAAATACATTTTCAATAGCTTTTGCCTACTTTAAGAATTACTTAAGCATTATATATATGTAAAAAAAATACGTTTTCAATTTTTGGGTTAAACCTTTCTTTCAGTTGCACATATCAAGCAGAGAAAAATGCATCCTGATTCCAGTTAACTCATTAAGTTTAAGTCACTCCTTCCAGCTTATCTTCATGGAGTAAAATCTTTTTCTTCTCTGGAAGCTTTATCAAAGACTTATAGGCCTTTCTTTTTATCACGAGATCCTCAACCTTGTTAATATCCTTTGTCTTTTTTCTCTACGCTCTTGTTTCAGTTGTGTTGAGAGGTTTACATTTGAACCATAGTAGTGAAAGTTAATATTCGGTTCTTCCAAAACTGTGATAAACTCCTCTGTATTTTCAGGTACTTTTGTTGCCTTGGCAGTTTGGTAACATTCTCCACATGTTTGCATCTTAGAAGTAATTTGAGAGGATTTTTTATCATCAGAGAACAACTGGTCAACAAATTGGCATATTTCATTTAGAGATCTTTCAAATATATATCTTTGCTCCACCATCTTGGCTTCCTCTTTTAATCAGAATCAGAAGATTTTAGCCACACACAGCTAAGAAGATCAAGCTACCAGTTACTACAATAGTAAACTAAAATCACAGCTTTCAATCTTTATCTTTCTCCATCAGCTTTTTTCTTTTCTCAGCACACTTCCTTATTTGGCTTGCCTTAGTAGCCTTATTCTTTGAGACAAAAAGAGATCCCTAAAATGGTGCGAGTCTTCAAAAAGGTATAGCAGGCTGTTGCTAGAAAGAGCCTCTTTTCAGTTGACTTAAGAAAGAATAATCATTGAAGGCGATTAAGAAGAGAAAGGCATAATTTACTGTCCTTTTGAAAAGTGAATTTCAAAATGATGGCTTCTTCAACCCCGAACAGATTGCAGCCCCTCCCCTCCCAGCTTTTGGCATGCAGATAGCTTTGGAGTTCAACATTTGCTGGCTTACAGCTGTATTGAAGGGTTCTGAGGGGAAGTTCTTCAACACACCCTGGCTGGGTGGGTTATAAAAGCTGATGGGATGCCAGTCAGTTAGAAGGCAGAAGCGCAACACCCCAGGGAAAAATCCTTCGGAGATTTTCCGATTCTCCCCAGGTGTATGTTCAGTTAGCCATGTTCCCAGGAAGTCCAACTGATGCACAATCTGAAGTTACAGAAAGGCCCTCCTAGTCACAGCTGTCATCTTTCCTCCAGCAGGAACTGAAAGTCCAAGAGGACCCCCAGATTGCACATATGGGCCTGTCTGGAGCACTGCTATTCCATTGAGAATCAAAGATGGAACTTGAAGGTCCAAAAACCAAAGTCACTCTGATTTGCTTGGGTTTACCTGAAGCTTATTGTACTTCATCCAGGCACCCACAGACTCCAGGTACAGAAGCAGAACTGGAACCCTCAGATGACCCTATTCAGTTGCTTCATGTCGATGTTAAACAATCACAGATCTCTTCCTAGGAGGCCCTAATTAGCCAGGAGGGGAATGGATCTAATATAGTGGCAGCTGAACTAACAGCCCTGAGGACCCTGTCCACTTCTTTAGGCCCCAAAGGATCAAACTTTTTCCAGATGACTGAGCCACACTTGACTCATTGCCTCCATAGAATCTGCATCAATGCCAATTTAGAGCATATCCAATCAACTTTATTTTTCAATTACTTAGCGTATTCTTCATAGCGACCCTGTAGATAAACCACAGAATCACTCCCACTAAGAAGTGATCAGGTCACCTGAAACAGGGCCACTGGACAATTAACTGTAGGTACAATAAGTTGAGAGGAATAAAGTTTCATCATCCTTACTATGTTACAGTAGGCCTAAGAGCCACTGTAGCTTGTGTTTGATCAGGCTTGCTCCTTATTGCCCTTAACTGTCATGGTCAGACTACTTCATGGTAATACTATATTTTTCCTTGCCTATTTCTATCTTAGGTGTCTTTACAGATGTCATTGTAATACTAGTTCATGTTTTCTTCTAATACTGTAGCTCTTTGAAATTTTGAAGTTCCTTCCTAAGAATAACAGAATAACAGAGTTGGAACAGACCTTGGCGGTCTTCTAGTCCAACCCCCTGCTCAAGCAGGAGACCCTATAACATTCCAGACAAATAGCTGTCCAGTCTCTTCTTAAAAGCCTCCAGCAATGGAGCACTCACAACTTCTGAAGGCTAGCTGTTCCACTGGTTAATTTTTCCTTAATTCTAGGTTGCTTCTCTCCTTGATTAGATACCATCCATTATTTCTTGTCTTGCCTTCTGGTGCTTGGAAAATAAGCTGACCCCCTTTTCTTTGTGGCAGCCCCTCAAATATTGGAATACTGCTATTATGTCACCCCTAGTCCTTCTTTTCACTAGACTAGACATACCCTGTTCTTCATGTTTTAGCCTCTATCAACATAAAGGTTTTGTTTTTCTTGGCCTTGGCTTCTTTTCTCTTCTTGGCAATTTTCTCAATTTGTTCTAACATCCATTTTGCTTTCTTCTGTTTCTTATTCTTGTTCATTAGCAGTTTCTTTTCAATATTTTCCTTAATAATATTACTGATTTTATTCCACATCCCTTTGACCCAATGGGGTTCAGGAAGTTAAAGCAATTCCTGATATCTTCCTTGAAAATGGTAGGAGTTTTTTTCTTGCCCGCTGCCAAACGTTTCCTGTTCTTTCCAGGAACTTCAAGATGCACAGCACCTCCTCAAGAACCAGGTGGGTTGAGAGACTTCCAGCGGTGACATCACGACCGGCAGAAGAGGGAGAGCGAAATCTGATCTTTCGTGATCGGGGGCTCTTTTAGGGCACATTGACCCAGGAGGGGTGAATGGAGCAGTGAAGAAACTCGAGGAGCATTGAGGCGGAAGGCAACCACCCGATGCAATGAAGAGGAACTCCACAACCCCGGCATGGAAAGAGCGCTGTCATCGGCATGATGGCAGACCTGTAGTCGTGACAGCCAGACCAACTAGAGGAAGGAATAATATGTGCTTATAGACTGAGACATCGACAAAGGAAGAAAATCCTGTGCTGTAAAAAGAAACAATTGGTGGAAGAAGATAATCCGAAGAAAGTTGTGGTGGGAAAAGTTAGTCTCGAAGGAGAGAGGGAAGAAACCCTGACAATGGCGGCGACCCGGCGGTGAGAGCGCGAATAGAAAAGGAAAGAGGACACCATAGAAAGTAAATGAAACATCGGAGGTATGGTGGAAGGGGAAGGAGATCGAAAACAGCGATAGAAGTGTGGAAGCTAAAGGAGGAACAACGGGAGGAGCAAAAAAACCTGAAAAGGAGAGAAGCAGAGCATTTTTGAATGGATTCTGTTTGGTGGATATAAACGTTTGACTCCGGACTTACATTATTGACATGGGACTTAGATCCGGCAGAGAGAAAATCGGAACGTGGAACAATTAAAGAAGAGAGAAGAAAAGAAAGCAAGGCGTACCAGAAAACGGACATTGGAAAGTTGAAGAGCAAGTATAGAGACAGACTCTTGTGGCTGATAGAGAGAGTGTGGTGGACGGTAACAATCATAACGAATAGTACTGATATGATATGACCTTAAATAAGGTGATATATATACTATAAGAAAAATAAGAGTTGAACGGTGGGGATTATCTATGTACAAAGATTGGAGATTGACTGTTTAAAGAAAATATAATAATTAAGGTTCAGTGATATATGAATTGAATTGAAAACTTGTAGAAAACTTTAAAGGATTAAGTAATTTTTGAGATTGTTGGGGGGATCTATAGAAGACATTATTGTAGTATAACATTTAAATAAGTATTATATAAGTAATTATAAGAAGAATATATTACAGATTTTTTGCTACGCATAATTAATTATTCATTTGAGATTAAATCACTGAATTATTATTTTGATAGATATTGCATACATTATTAAATTATAAATAGCTATTTATATGTACTGGATAGAATCAATGTGGAAATATTTGTTAAACTTAGGTAAATAGAGAAATTAATTGATGGAATAATTGAAACTAATATTAAGTCGTAATATTAAACTTAAGAATTAAGATAAATTCTTGAAAAGAGAGTAAATATCAAATATAACAAATATTTGGTGGATGATAGTGTGGAAAGATTTATATAAAATATTGAAAATGTCAACTACAACAACTATCCCAAAAATTGCCAAAAAAACTTCATCTAACCCGACATTGCCAACGGCGTCCCCCTCAGGTCAAAGATCCATAGAAAGTATGCTTAGTGCAGAAAAAACAAGCAATCTGATAAATATGCAGATGATGCAGGCAACTCTATTTGCAATACAGGAGACAATGATGAAAATGCAAGAAAAGATGGATAGGAACCATGAAGTAATGAGAGAAAATATACATAAAATTGATAACAGAATAGGTACAATACAACAAACAACAGAAAAAAATGAACAAAAAATAAAAATGGTTGAAACTAGAACAGAGCAGACAGAAAAGAAGCTTGAAGCAGTAGATCAAAAGTTAATAACAATGAACAAAGAGTTAGAAGAGTCAATTATACATCTAGAAATGGATCGAGCTGCTTTCTATCTTCATTTTCAAAATGTAATAGAGAATAGGGAGGAAGATTTGGGAATGATAATGTCAGAACTAATAGCCGGAGTAGTACAAAGAGATAGACAGGAGATACAGAATGGAATAGATGAAATATATAGGGTACACACAAATTATGCTAGACGCCATAAATTGCCAAGAGAAGTACATATTCGGTTTGCAAGGAAAGAAATGTGAAATGAAATATATAAAGTAACAAGAGAGGAAACAATGATATGTAAAGATATTTGGGTATTGAAACAGGTACCAAGACAGGTTAGAGATCATAGGAGAGATTATCGCTTTTTGGCTACACAACTGAACAAGCAGAATGTATTATTTAGATGCTTGGTACCTGAAGGAATGCTTATAACATGGC
Organism: Thermophis baileyi; assembly: GCA_003457575.1. Lineage (NCBI taxonomy): Eukaryota > Metazoa > Chordata > Lepidosauria > Squamata > Dipsadidae > Thermophis > Thermophis baileyi. The sequence continues at coordinate 399,050 of QLTV01003765.1, read as the reverse complement.
AGGGGAAGAAGATTAAAATAGATAATCTAGGCAAGGTGCAAGAATTTTATGATCAGTTTATAGGATTAGAAAGAGAAGAACTGGAAAGTAGAAGTCAGGAGGAGCAAAAGTGTGAGGAAAAAGAGTCTGAACAAGAAGAGAGAAGTAAAGAGGAAGTAGAACAACAAGAATCAGAAGGGATAAGAACAAGGGCACAAAGAGAGAATAGAATTAATAGAAGACAAACGCATAAGCAATAAAATGGAAGGAACAGTCAGTTTATTAACAATGAATATAAATGGATTGAACTCCCCCATTAAAAGGAAAATAATATTTACAAAGTTACAGAGACAAAAGATAGATATAATATGCCTGCAGGAAGTACATATTAAAAAGCAATGTGGAAAATATTTAGAACAAGAGAAATTAGGCAAATTATATGTAGCATTGGCAGATTTTAAAAAAAGAGGTATAGCTGTATACATCAAAAGAGAACTAGAAGCAAGAAAGATTTACGCAGATGATAACGGAAGAATATTAATCATGGAGATTAAGATACATCAAATGCAATTTTGAACATAAAAAAAAAGAATCAGGTGATTTATGCCCCAAATGAAAATCAGAAGAAATGTTATACTAAATTACACCAAAAAATAATTGAAACAGGAATGGAGAACAACTGTTTGCTGGGGGACTTTAATGCAATAGTAGACGTTAAAAAAGATTATAGAAGTGATAATCAAAATATGAGGAGAAAAAAAATCTTACCAAAATCTTTTTTCGAGATGAGTCACGAACTAAATTTGAGGGATTGCTGGAGAGACTTAAACCCAGAAGAAAAGAAATATACCTTTTATTCCAACCCACACAAATCATGGTCTAGAATAGACATGGTCTGGACAAATAAGGAAATAGAAAATAACATAAATTCAATAGAAATTGTACCAAATGAATGGGCAGACCACAATCCATTAAAAATAATTTCGAAAGGTGATAAAAGAAAAATTAGACGGTGGATGTTAAATACGCAGGTTTTGAGAGAAAAGGAATATATTAAGCAAATTAAGAAAGAAATGGAAATGTTTCTTAAAGAGAATAAAAACCAAGATACAACACTGTAAAATCTATGGGATACTGCAAAAGCGTATCTACGTGGATTAACTATAGCATACCTAGCCCGTAGAAATAAAGAAAAATGGAAAAATCAAAAGATGTTACAGGAAACTTTTTAAAAATTGGAAATGGCATTACTGGAGGATCCACAAAATGAAAAAATTAAAGGGGAAAAGACATAAATTAAATTTGATGGAGCAAGAAGAGAATGCAAGGAAGATAAGACTAGCAAGACAAAAAAATTTCGAAAAAGCGAATAAACCTGGAAGATGGCTAGCGTATAGGCTGAAAAAAGAAAAAGGGAAAAAATTGATACATCAATTAGAGGATAAGAATGTTGATCTCCAGCATCAGACAGAAGGGGGAAAAAAGATTATATGAGTTTATTTTAAGGAATTATATGGAGAAGATAGAATAAGGAAGGAGAAAATTGAATCCTATTTGAAAAAAAAATGGCTTGCACCCAATAGAGGAGGAAAGTAGAGAAATGCTAAACAAAGAAATAACTCAAATAGAATTGAAACAGGCTGTAATGAAACAGAAAAGCAATAAATCACCAGGACCAGATGGAATTCCAGGAGAATTTTACAAGGCAACCTATGGAACCTTTAATGTTGGTTCCATAGTATACAATGTATACAATATATACAATGAGTGAAACTTCCAGAATCTTGGACCGAAGCTTACATTACCCTATTATATAAAGAAGATACTGATAATAAACAAATTAAAAACTATAGCCCTATTTCGTTGCTGGATGCCGACTACAAAATATTTATGACAATCATGGCCGAAAGGTTGAAAAAAATATTGAACAAAACAATTCACATAGCTCAAAATGGATTTTTACCTCATAGACAAATTAGAAATAATACCAGGACAGTTTTAAATGTATTAGAATACTATGAGACACACAGGGAGTAACAAGTGGCACTAATCTTTCTAGATGCGCAGAAGGCCTTTGATAATCTAAATTGGGAATTCTTTATTCAACAAACACGGGATATGAAATTTGGCTCCAAATTTGAAAAAATGATAGCTGCAATATATTCGAAACAAAGTGCCAGAGTGATGGTGAATGGAGACTTCACAGAAAAGTTCAATATCTCCAAAGGAGTAAGTCAAGGATGTCCGTTGTCACCTCTAATTTTTATACTCTCAATAGAGGTATTATTAAAACAAGTCAGACAAAATGAGGATATAAAAGGAACAAGGATAAGAAAGGAGGAATATAAAACCCAGGCATTTGCAGATGATTTGGTGTTCTTTTTAGAGGACTCGATAGAATCGGGAATGAAATTATTGAAAGAGATAGAAGAATTTGGTAAGGTGGCGGGACTTAAAATTAACAAGGACAAAATTAAAATATTAACTAAAAATCTTACAAGAAACCAGGAAAAAGAATTGGCTGAGAAAACTGAATTGCAAATAACTAAAAAAGTTAAGTATTTAGGAATTTGGCTGACTGCGAGATGCTCAACACTAAAGGAAGATAATTACACTAAATTATTGCAAAAAACAAAACAGGACCTGGAACAATGGGGGAAGCTACAATTGTCGCTAGTGGGAAAAATTGCATCTATAAAAATGAATATACATCCAAGATGGCTATATTTGTTCCAAACGGTACCCATAAAATTAGATCAAATTTTTTTGGGGGGGGGAATTAAATAAAACAATAACTAAATTTGTATGGGCAGGGGAAAAAACCAGAATAAAACTCAAACTATTACAGGAAAGTCGAGTTAGAGGTGACTTCGGACTCCCGGATTGGGAGCTATATTATCAATCTGCACTTCTAATGTGGATAAAAGAGTGGATAGCCTTAAACAACAAAAGAATACTTACATTAGAAGGCCATGATCTTCAAGCAGGGTGGCATGCTTATTTATGGGAGAAAAAAATACAAAACATACATACTTCCAAAATCACTTAATTAGAGGTGCATTATTACAAGTTTGGAGGAAAGTCAGGATAAAACACTATATTAGGATACCAAGGTGGCTATCCACAATGGAGGCCATGATTTACCCAAATACGTTAGAGATAAGTAAAATGAGGAGATACGATCAATTGCTAGATAATCAAGGTAAACTAAAGACAAACCAAGAATTGAGAGATGAAGGAATAATCATTGGTGGCCGTATTTACAATTACAAACAAGATTCAAAAAAGATATAGAAGAATTTGGCATTGATAGGGAACAGCAACCAATAGACAAAATCCTCCTAGGAACAGAGGATAAATTTATATCTAAAATATATAATTATTTATTGACAATTGATAGAGAAGAGGAGGTTGTAAAAGGAAACATGATAGCGTGGGCGAGGAATTTTGGTCATAACATTCAATTGGAGGATTGGGAAAAATTATGGACAAAAAATTATAAATTAACAATGTCGGCCTCATACAAGGAAAATTTATATAAGATGTTTTACTGTTGGCATCTAGCACTGGCAAGGTTAGCAAAAATATACCCAAATTTGAGCCCAAGATGCTGGAAGTGTAAGCATGAACAAGGCTCCTATTATCATATGTGATGGTCCTGCTCTGAAGCAAGGAAATACTGGAGTAAAATAAGAAGTTGGCTACAAGAAATAACAGGATTTCAAATTGAACTCAAACCGGAGATGTTTCTGCTAGGAATGCTTAGAGGAACATGGGTCAAAGAAATATAATACATTATAATACATATATTGACGGCAGCAAGAATAGCTTACGCACAAAACTGGAAATTGGAAAGTAGTCTCCCAGAAAGTATGATAATAAAGAAAATAATGGATTGTGCAGAGATAGTAAAATTGACTCTAGAGTTGCAAGATCAAGAGGAAAAGGAATACTATATGGTATGGGAAAAATTGTATGATTGGTTAGAAAATAGGAATAATAAGTAGGTGTATATTATATGATGTATGTTATGGGAAATGTAGATGTAAATGTGAATATCATATATAATGTAAATGAGATGGAACAATGCATGAAAATAACTAAACAGATGTCGATGTCTTAGGATTGAGAAAAATGGATATGTATATGTTTTTAATGTCAAAATTTAATAAACAGAAATAAAAAAAAAGAATCAGGTGGGTTATGCCAAAATCTCCTGCAATTGCTATTCTGACTGTCATCACCAGGAAATCCCTCCATTTCTCTTGGCAACCTCATTTGGCTTTTTATCAAATTTCTCCCTTCAAAAAACTATCTAGAAAGCTGTATGCTAAGTTCTGTAACTGTAAAAATCAGTCCTGTGGCTTTTTTTCCTTCAGCTTCAAGCCACCCTTAAAATGCAACCAGTTTTCTCCATTCCTTCTTGGCATTAAAATTCCTCCCTTGTTCATCTGTGTACCACCACTCTCCATCTCAATGATAGAGAGGAAGAGGAATTTATTTATTTTTTATTTATTTTATTTTATTTATTTGTTTGTCAAACATGTACAAGATAGCAGGTATAGGTATAAACATAAACATAATCAAAGTGAATACAGATAGATGAAGACAATAGGACAGTAGGACAGGGACGGTAGGCACGCTGGTGCGCTTATGCACGCCCCTTACAGACCTCTTAGGAATGGGGTGAGGTCGACAGTAGACAGTCTAAGGTTAAAGTTGAGATGAAATGGAACATATTTTAGATTAGTGATGATGAACCTATGACAAGTATGCAACAGATGACATACCATGCCATTTTTGGTGACACACAAAGTCTCCAGACCCTCTGGAGCTTGCATGAGAAAGCCTTGCTTTTGTACCTTGCTTTTAGCCTCTGAGGCATCCAAAAACCATGTGAGCATTCTCATTCAATTTTCTGAGGCTTCTATGGCCTTGCAAGAGCAGGGCCCTCTGGCTCAACTTCCAGAGGGTGCAGAGAGGGGCAGGAGGGGAGGGGAGGCCTCTTTTGTTTGAGTTTGGTGTGTGTGTGTCCAAACCATCAGCTAATTTTATGGTCCAGAAATTGTGGCACCAATTGGAGTTGATGAATGTGCATATTCTTGTGGTTATCTAGAGCCATATAGTTATTTCCTCTGCGGACATGTCTGGCATCAAAATTTGATCCGACAATTCTCTATAAGCTAAGCAATTTTCAGAAGAATTCATGGCTGAGGCGATAAGATTTAAATATATTTGCCACCTGAAATATAGCTCAGAAAAACATGTTGGTGATTACTCAATTTTTTGGCAAAGGAAACACGAATCTATTTTATGTTCCTTTTCCAAATAATCTGAATGTGAAGACCATCTGTAGGGGACATTTTACTGTTAGACACCAGATATTTCTGAAATGGGTCCTTTAAAGTCATAAGCAAAGATTTTTTTTAAAGTAGTTAATATTAATCCCTAAGGGTAAATAGGATTATCCAAGGGGTTGATGTTGTTATTCATATATTAATTAATGTACTATTTATTAAATTATTTTCATATAAGAAATATTTGGGTTACTGCTCTGATTGTGAAAGAAATAACAAGCAGGATGATAGGGAACACTCTCAAGATAAGATGCGGAATTAGAGCCCCTGCTGAAAAATACAGATGTAGAAAGTGTCAACATTTAAGCACTAGTTTGTATGCATAGGTTTTTCTGTTAATGTGGAATTCAGCAGAAAGATGAAAGAATACAAAATACCAATTAAGGAAAATATTTGTAGTTCAGGGTTGACATGAGGGGTTGGAACTAGCACTCAGAAGACATGATGAAAACTATTTAATTTCACCACATATGGACAGACTAAACCATAGTTTCAACTGGGAAACTATGGTCATCCTAGATCGGGTGTCGGCAACCCGCGGCTCCAGAGCCGCATGCGGCTCTTTTGTCCCCTTGCTGTGGCTCCGTCGGCTGAACCCACCACTGGCTGGCCCCGCCCCTCGCCCTCCCCTCCCAGTCACTCCTCGCCTGCCCTGAGAAGGTAAGGGCGATGGTGGGGGATGGAGACTCGCTCCATATTCTGATGGATAAAGTCGCTCAGATTCGGACGGACCTGGACTCTGATTGGGCAATTCCAACCGAGATGACAGGGACAGGTCTTAGTCCTATTGTGTGGGATGAATTTGAGCCTGTGACTCCTGAGGAAGTGGACAATGAGTTCCTCCACTTGTTTGTTGGACCCGTGCCCCTCCTGGCTGGTGTCGGCCAGCAGGGAGGTGACACGAGGCTGGCTTCAGGCTTTAGTCAACGCGTCCTTGAGGGGGGGTCTTTCCCGCAACCATTAAAGGAAGCGGTTGTAAGACCCCTCCTCAAGAAACCTTCCCTGGATCCAGCAGAATTAAAGAACTTTCATCCAGTCTCCAACCTACCCTTTGTGGGAAAGGTTGTAGAGAAAGTGGTGGCATGTCAGCTCCTGCGGTCATTGGATGAAACGGATTATCTAGACCCGTGTCAGTCTGGCTTCAGGCCTGGCTACAGCACTGAAACTGCCTTAGTCGCGCTGATGGATGATCTCTGGCGCGCCCGTGATGGGGGTCAC
>QLTV01003765.1:366847-390776 GCA_003457575.1 Thermophis baileyi | reverse complement strand
GGAAGTTTCTCCTTAGTTTTAGGTTGCTTCTCTCTTTGTTCAGTTTCCATCCATTGCTTCTTGTTTTGCCTTCTGGTGCTTTGGAAAATACATTGCCCCCCCCTTCTTTCTGGCAGCCCCTTAAAAGCCTGTTGCCTATCACACTCTTGGGCAAAGCATGTGAGCCATTTCCTCCTTTCAGTGGTCCATGAAAGTACATCTATAGTATGTAGATAATAAAGTTGAAAAAAGGTGAACAACATTTTTACAGAACTATAGATATGTTGAGGCTGGGTCAGGGGTGGGTTCTGGATCCTTTTGCTGCCGGTTCGCTCAGGGTCGCGCCGTGTGCGCCCACAGCAATCAAAAAATAGCTTCTGCGGATGCGCAGAAGCAAAAATTAGCTTCTGTGCATGCGCAGAAGCAAAATCCAAGATGGTGGCGCCCACGGAGACACCGACAGAACCAGCTCCATGACCTCATAACCGATTTATTAACGGTTCTAAAGAACCAGTTAGAATGGGTAGGAACCCACCTCTGAGGCTGAGTGTAACAAGGAATGGCTGAGAGGGGAGGGGCCAGGCGAGGCACCCCTTGACGTGAGTGACATTGAGTTGGCCATGCCCACCCAGTCACATGACTAAGCCTCGCCCGCCAAGTCACATGACCACAAAACCACGCCCACAGTCACATGATGATGAAGCCACGCCCACTGTCACATGACCATCAAATCACACCCACAAAATAAGCCACGCCCACAGAACCAGTAGTAAAAAAAATTAGAACCCACCCCTGAATCATTACCTCAGGAAGCAATCATTTGCAAATACAGCTGTCATAAGTAATAATAAACATTAGTAAAAAAATAATTATCTGACCAATGAATGCACTTATGATCAAAATTCTGTACCTGACAATAATGCATGCTGGAGTTAGTTATTATATATGTTAACTGCAGCGAGAATTTTATATGTGGAAAAATAAAAAGATATGTCAATGCCTATAGTGGAATAATGGATAAAAAAAAGTGATGGAACTGGCAGAGATTGCAAAAATTAATTGTTTTAATCAAGGAAAAGCCTGCTTCTGTACTTCCTGCTCAAAATAGAGAAAAAACATGAAAATTTGACTTTGGGTTTTGATGATTAGAATAGGATGTTGTTATAGAAATGGCTAGTACTCACTAATTACATATAAGTAAAAAGTTGAGATCATAACTTTACTATGTAATTTACTGCAATGAAAAAAATTGAAAGTCGGTTTTTATTTCTTCCACATCTTTTTCCTCCTTTTCCCTTTGCCACTTTCCCTATTGTCTTTATTTCCTTTGTAATTTATATAAAAAAATTAAACATCAACAAAAAAATTTAAAAATTATTCATGCTAGAATAAGAGTACAAATAGCATATAAGTAAATATTTACTTTTAGACATACAATGGAGTTATTTTTTATTCAATTTATGTCTGCCACAATTAGTGACTTTAATTAGTGACTTTATGTCTGCCAGAATTAATGACACAATTAGTGACTTAATTTTAATATATCAGTAATCAATACAATAGAATTTCCATGGTATAATAAAAATTAAAATTATAATGATAATATGTAGCAAAATAAAAAATCAGAACACCTAGATAAAACAGATAAAACAGCCAGCAATAAACATATAAACAATTCAAGAACCAATAAAATTGATTACAATAGTTCATGCCCCAAATAGTTTCTAGCATAATTTTATTTTTGATAGCTTATAGAAAGCTACTAAACAAACTGGAAATTCATTGAATTTTCATGAAGAGGAAATTCTACATTTTAAATTTAAAAATTAGGTGAATATTTTAACCATATAATTCAATTCCAACTGACAGAACATTAAGAAATCCAAAATAATGTTATAAGAAATACTGTAGTATTTCCACATTTAAAATCTGGCAAAACATTCTGGAGCAAATCAACCCCTCTACAAGATTCATTCAAATATGGGTAAATATAATTATGTACAGAATAAGTCCCTGTGGTGTATTTTTGATACCATGGGCTATATACACGAAGCAGGATTATTTCATACTATTCATGAGCCTCACATCCTGTATCCTTTGGCTGCATTGTAGAATAAGAGATGAGTCATGTCTAGGCCACCCTATTTTACCTCTTGTTCTTTAAGACTGATGGAGAAGGAGACCAGTCAAGTGTGCAGTCCACAGGGTAACAGTTGGCTTTTAATTTCTGACAAACTAGTTAATCAAAACTATTAATTTAAGGCAGCCATTCCATAACAGCTTACGTTGGCACAAGCCTACTGACTTTAGTGAGACTATGCCAATATAAGCAGTCCATTTATCATTTTAATCATACAATCTACAAACTGGTTAATCCAGAGTATCTGGGTTTTTTATGCCCAATAAAAACTAACAATGCAATCTGCTTATTCTTAAGCCCCAACAGAATCAAAATAGATATTTAAAGTAAATACTTAAAATATATAGATATTTCTTGATTTTAGTCCTATCTCAATTTTATTATTTTCCCTTTCTTTGTCACTTATTCCAGGTAAATTTCACATTACATTGTGAAATTCTTGAAGCAGAGATCTATCTTTATTAATTCTGAATATACAGCACTTTGATGATATTACATATTCTACACTATACACTAACTCAATAAAACCAAATCTCTGACCTTTTTATGATTTTTGCCTCATTAAAAATGTTTAGGATTGGATAAAATATATAAAGCTGAGAATTATGCTGATGGTAATCCACTATAAATAATTCTGCTGACATTAATATTTAGGATGCACATATCAATTGTTTTAATTTGAAATACTTAATTAGTTTATGATTTGTTTCTTTCATTGAATTGTGTCTGACTTAGAGACTGCTTGGAGTCCCTGCAGTTTTCTTTGAATGATATTTCAGAAGTGGTTTTCCATTGCCTCCTTTCTAGGGCTGAGAAAAAGTGGCTGGTCTAAGATCACCCATTTGACTTTGTGCCTAAGGTAGGACTAGAATTTACAGTGTCCTGATTTCTAGCTTGATAGCTTAACCACTATAGCAAACTGACTCTTTCTATGCATTTACAATGGCAAAATTAATTTTTATCAGACATGCATAAAAATATAAATTCCTGGCTAGCAATTCACAATACTAATACATCACATAAACTTGACAACTTCTCCAGACGCTTCTTCTCAAGTTCAGTAATCACAGATACCTCATCTATCTAGTTTTCCTCCTTTCTACCAAGAAGGCTGCATCAAAAGTTAATTTTACCAAAATAAGTATCAGCATGCCTTAATATTTGGGAGATAAATAGATTATAAGACAGAAAGTTAAAAATATTTTAATTTGTTTCTCAGGCACTAATTTATTTATTTATTGAACTTATATGACAATCTATCTTATATAATGATTTTTAGATGGCTATAAAAACAAAGATCAAAACAGAAATATCTTTCTCCTGCAGTTGACAAAGCAGTTCAACCCCAGTATACTGGTATCATACTTTTCACCAAGAAAGATGTATAAAATAAAATGCTCAGACAGAAAGAAGCTACTTCTGATATATGTTGCTTTTATACATAATCATTCACCATTCCATTCCATCCAGAATATACATCTTTTAAAAGATACACACATTGTTATTTCAATATTTATTTTGAAATGTATAACTAAGCATATCTTATTCAATAGAATTTGAATGCTTTATGAAAGAAGTTTTAATTTTAACAGATTAACAGAGTTGGAAGCAGGGGTGAAATTCAAAATTTTTCCCTACCAGTTCTGTGGGCATGGCTTGGTGGACGTGGCAGGGGAAAGATACTGCAAAATCTCCATATCCATCCCACTCCAGGGGAAGGATACTGCAAAATCTCCATTCCTGCCCCACTCCTGGGGGAAGGATATTGCAAAATCTCCATTCCCACCCCACTCTGGGGCCAGCCAGAGGTGGTATTTGCCGGTTCTCTGAACTATTCAAAATTTCCGCTACCGGTTTTCCAGAACCTGTCAGAACCTGCTGAATATCACCCCTGGTTGGAAGGGACCTTGTAGGTCATCCAGTCCAACTCCCCGCCCATGCAGGTGACTCTACACCATTTCTGACAAATGGCAGTCCAATCTCTTCTTGAAAGCCTCCAGTGATGAAACTCCCACAACTTCCGAAGGCAAGCTGTTCCATTGGTTGATTGTTCTCACTATCAGAAAATGTCTCCTTATTTCTAGGTTGAATCTCTCCTTGATCAGTTTCCATCCATTATTCCTTGTCTGGCCTTCGGGTGCCTTGGAAAATAGCTTGATCCCTTCCTCTCTGTGGCAGCCCCTCAAATATTGGAGCACTGCTATCATGTCTCCCTGGATCCTTCTCTTCACTAGACTAGCCATGCCCAGTTCCTGTAACCATTCTTCATATGTTTTAGTCTCCAGTCCTCTAATCATCTTGGTTGTTCTTCTCTTTTTCTAGAGTCTCAATATCATTTTTATAGTGTAGTGACCAAAACTGGATGCAGTATTCTAGGTGTGGTCTTATTAAGGCTTTATAGAGTGGTATTAGTACCTCACTTGATCTTGATTGTATCCCTCTGTTCGGGGTGGGTTCTAACTTACCTCGCTGCTGGTTCACTTCCTCCCGCACCACATGGGCGCACCTTGTGGGCACGCGCGCGCTTTGCGTGCGCGCGCACATGCACAGTCCAAATTTTTTTTAAAAAAACCCGCTGAAAACAAGATGGCGATGCATGCGCAGTGCCGGAAACTCGGCTTCTGCGCATGTGCAGAAGAAAATTTTAAAAAAATAAAATAAAAAAATAAAATAAAAAACATTCCAAAAAAAAGATGGCGGCGCCCACGGATCGGCACTGACCAAACCGGATTGGTGAAGTTATCATGGCGTCACCAGCGGGTTGCTACCGGTTTGGGAGAACCGGTCCGAACCAGGAGGAACCCACCTCTGCCTCTGTTAATGTAACTTTGGATTGCATTGGCTTTTTTGGCTGCCACCGCACACTGTTATCCACTAAGACTCCAAGATCCCTCTCACAGTTACTGCTATTAAGCCTGGTTTCACCCAGTCTATATGGGTACTTTTGGTTTTTCTTGCCTAAGTGTAAAACTTTACTTTTCTTTACATTGAATTTCATTTTGTTAGATAGGGCCCAGTGTTCAAGTCTGTCAAGATCCATCTGGATCTTGAACCTATCATCTAGGATGTTAGCTATTCCTGCCAGCTTAGTATATCCACAAATTTGGTAAGTTCCCCTTCTATTCCCTCATCTAAGTTGTTTATGAAGATATTGAAGAGTACTGGCCCTAAGACAGAACCTTGTGGTACCCCACTGCTTACTTCCCTCCATGTAGAGGTATTTGAGAAGTATTTTGCAAAATTTGGGAAGTACATATTAGTCAGAAAAGTGTACCTCAGCTTATCTTGTATTATAATTAATTATAACAGGTATTGTTGCTACACAGATGCTAAAAATACTTAATGAGTCTAAAATTTTATTCTTCAATTATATGCACAAAATTTGTAAAAGTTCAACTTTATAATGACATTACATATGCAAGCTCCAGCCTCCTGTTTCTTTACTTAGTCTCTGAAATAAAGAAAAAAAGAGGGAAAGAATGAAAGAATCTCTTAATGGTTCAACTCAACTCAGTGTCTTGCCATTAATTTCTATATTATGTATTTTGAAAATATTGCATTATACAAGGCATGACAAGCATGACAAAATGTTACCTCTGCATTTCTGTTTGTCCTTATGCATTAGAAACCATGGGTTAAGTATATGAATTCCCATTCTGAATCTAAAGCAAACTTCCTTTTAGTTTCCTTGAATTTCTTAAATAACTTTGTTCATATAGTTCAGTTCAAGTCTTAATGTAAGAAACAAAGTTATTGCACTTGAATTCCAATTCAACATCTTACTTGGATACCAAGATCAGGTGTATCCTTTGTCGAGTATAATTCATCTCTTACATACTCCAAGAATACCATAATTATCTAAAGATCATCTTAACAATTTTTCAGAAATGCGCATCTATGAATGTCCCATATGAATTTTGTCTTCTTCTTTACTAAGGCATTATTCCTCAAATATATAATATTTGCTAATTATAGCTTTATATAGGAAAATAAAGTAAAATAAAGCAGATTAAACTAGTTATTTCAAACAACTATAACTGTTATTGATGCAAAAATTAAAATGGTTTGGGACCAAGTCAAGTAAACTATTTGGAATTTATTTACAATGAGATTGAATGAAGTACCATTTTAAATTTGTACTTTTAACATGATGCTGAAGGTTTAAATCAATAAGCTTGGTGGGTTGTCCATAAATTCAGTAATGAAGTTAGGAAAAGACACAAACAAACTCTTTCAGGTTCAGATTAAATATAAATTTTGTTGTTGTTTTTCTGTTTATTTATATCTCGCCTTTATTATTTTTACAAATAACACGGCAAACATATCCAACACACCATCCTCTCCCTAGTTTCCCCACAACAACCACCTGTGAGGTGAGTTGGGCTGAGAGAGAATGATTGGCCGAAGGTCACCAAGCTAGCTTTCATGGCTAAGGCAGGATTTAGACACATTGTCTCTTGCCTTCTAGCCTGGTGCCTTAATACAAAACTGACAGCTATTCTAAAGCATTCTTTACAGTACTTCTATTCACATTATTGCTTCAAACTGTGTTAACATGATTAAACTAATGAGAGTTGATTTATTAAAGATTAAACCTTAATTCTCACCAATTTCAATGGGCATAGTCTGTGCGTAATGTCTGGATCCAGCCTCTTGGCAATTCAAAAGCTTTTGTTTTTAGTTTTGAGTGATGTTCAATATGATTTTCTATTATCTTTGCAAATGATGCCAATCAATTTGCTTATCTGTGAATAACATGCTATTTAATTTTCTTTTCCATATCAATTTTGTTCTCATGTTAGTCATTTTGTATCAGGAACTGGGCTGTGGAAGCGGTGGGAAAGCACACGTTTGAGCGAAACTGCACATGCGGACACACAAAACCATCCCGTCTCCCTCACCGTTGCCTCCGCTGGTCCACCGAGCTGGAAAAGTTGGGGACCGCTGGTTTATATGACATTTCTCTGAAAAATATCTATAAATAATAATTTGGAGGAAATTTGGTCTGGATACATTATGACCTATTTCTGGCTATATATACAATTTTTAGAAAGCAGTGAATAAAAAATAAAATAGCTCCCTAAACTTAGAAAAAGAGAGACAAATGCATTTTATTACATTCTTGATCTTTTCAAGGCCCACACAATAATACCTTTCAGACCTCAATGGTGTGGTTTACAAGTATTTGGGATTTGATCCATTCTGTAATCTCAAAGCATATAAAGTAAAAGAAGCCCAAAACATTAAAAGAAAAAAGTAGTGTTAGACTGGGAATATGGTTCTAATTCTGCAGACATGAAACTATGTGAATTCAAGCCAGTTTCATGTCATATCTCTGCCTTCCCCACATCATAGTTATGCTAGTTAAAGGGCAGGACCCTCCAATAGAAACATTTCAATCTCCTTGAAGGAAGTGATTAAAATGTAATAAATTAATAAGGACCCTAATGATATGGAAATAATTGACTGAACCCAAAGGAAATACTATCATAATTGCTACAATTTAGATAGCCGATAATTAAACAGAAATTCATTGCTAAGATTTCAGTAGCTCACTTGTAATGCCTGTTGCTACTGATGAAATCTGTAATCTCTAGTGTTCCTCCTACACACAAGTTGTAAAGGGCTTTCAAATAAAACATTTGCCTTGCACCTCTATAGTAATGATGACATACATTTGTTATTACAGCATGGACATATTTCCTTGACGTGTCACAGGAATGGACATATTACCTTGACATATCACAAGATTTCCTGTTTCTTACAAAAACAATGGCTTCTGATTACTCGTCACCCTTAAATTATAGTCATGTATGATAGCAATACACAGAGTAAAATCAGTTATAGGCATCATTTATATACATATTAGACTACTGCTAATGTTTTCACTACATCTGGCATTTTTGCAGTAGAATTTTATTTATTTGCTTTACATACAATCCCTGCTCTTACAGATTTTTCCCTGGTTTCATAAAACAGAAATTATTCTGTACATTTCTTTATTGCTCCACAAATGAGATCTTAGTACACATTATAAAACTATGGTTGAACACAATTGTTCTTCTGTAGAATTCCACCCACAAGACAAATATGTTTGGTACATTTAAATCAAATTAAAAACAGAATCGAATACACTTAGATGGAACAATCCCACATCAATGAAAAACATGTGGCAACACTTCAGCTATGCAAATGTTACATACTACAATTATACATGTTTCATTTACTGAGAAGACTTATGAGCTTTCTGGCACTTATATATCCCATTTTATTATATCTATCTATCATCTATCTATCTATCATCTATCTGTCTGTCTGTCTGTCTGTCTGTCTGTCTGTCTATCTATCTATCCATCCATCTATCCATCTATCCATCTATCCAACTATCTATCTACTATTAAAACAGATTTTTCCTATTTCATTTATTATTAATTTTCACTGCACATTAACTTCAGTCCTGCAACCAATATATTCATTAAATAATCTCCACTGAGGAAGAAAGAAATGATTGATTAATTATGTGCCATCAAGTCATTTTTTACTTTTAGCAAGCATATAGATAAATCTTCTCTATGAAGATTTATCCCTGACTTGTTCTTTCATGACTCCCAGCAGTGGAATCATTACCATTGTAACTAAGTCCGCCCACCTTGCTGCTGTTGTCGTCTTCTTTTTTCTTCCACCTTTCCCAACACTAGAGTCTTCTCCAGAGATTAGTTCTTTACATAATGTGTCTGAAGAAATAATCTGAGCATTATAATTTATGCCTTGAGTTTGGATTAATCTGGTTGATGATCAGCTGGTTTTTTTGCTATCCACAGGATTTTCAGGATTCTTCTCCAACACCAAGTTCAAAGATGGCAATATTCTTTCTATCCTGCTTCTTTAGAGACCACGTTTTGCTTCTATAGAATGTCACAGGGAATACCATGGCTTGCATAATTCAGATCTTTGTAGGTATACCATCATTGCATTTGAATATCTTTCCAAAGTCTTCATGACTACTCTAACAAGTGCTGATCTGAGTCTTATTTCTTAACTCTTCATGGTCAATCCTAAAGGACAGATGTTATCACTTTGATATCTTCATTATCAATTTTAAGATTGGTTGTTACCTGTTATCATTACAGATAGTCCTTGAGTTATGACTATAATGGAACCTGCCCTTTATGGTTGTAACACATTATGATCGTAAAATGGGTCAGTCACGTGACCAACCCAATTTTACAATGTCATTGACTAAATGCCATAGTCGTAAGTGCAAATGCCATGGTCATTAAGTGAACCCATTGCTCACTATGGCACAGTTTGCAGAAAACAAGAGCCAATTTTCAGCAAAACTATCATAAAAAGTGGCTGTTTTGTTGAGCACCAAAAGTGCAATTACATGTGGGGGCGGACATGGTCAGAACTTCTGATACGGGTTGTAAGTCCCCTTTTCTAGGTGGGTCATAAATTCGAACGGTCGTTAGGTGACCAGTCATAAGTCAAGCACTAACTGTAGTTTGGTCTTTTTTTATGTTTATGTTTCATTCCATTTTTTTTCACTGTGCTGCTTCCACTATGTTACTAAACCTTGCAGATTCTTTTTGGTTATCAGAGTAGAGTCATCAGCATAGCACAAATTGTTGATGTTTCTTCCTCTGGTTTTAAAACCATACTCATCTTCTTCCGATCCAGCTTTATTTAATAAATATACACATGTTGAATAAGTAAGGGAAAAATATGCAACTTTATTTCACTCCTTTTGCAAACTAGAGCCAGTCTGTTTCTCCATTCTTCCTGACCTGTCTATGGGTTTCAAATAAGGACAATGATATATTCTGGGAGCCTCATTTTTCTAAACACATTCTCCAGTCTGACCTGACCAACACAATCAAAGGCCATTCTATAATCAATGAAGTACATATTGACTTCTTTTTTTTAGTATAAATTGAGTTTCAGAATTATCCAGCATCAGCAATAACTGATACGTTATTGCTTGGCCTTTTCTAAAGCCAGCTTTAACATATGACATCTCTTTTTTCAGGGGGGGTTCTAATCTGTGCTGGATGATCCAAAGTGTTCTATTCTGTTGTTGTTACAATATGTAATACCTGGATGCTTATTTTAACAAATTCAACATCATTATTATTTAAAACTGGACATTATGGAATTACATGTGATTGGACTAGAACAGGTTACTAAATCAAAAGCACCAATATTTTTTAAAAAAAAGCAGAAGTGAGAATTTCAGCAGCAAAACTTCTACAAAATATTAAATGTGAACTATAATATAGTCACACAATATTACTGCACTGCAATATTATTGATAGTAATAAACAAAGAGATGTCTTTTAAATGTGGCATAAAAGCAACTTCCTCTTCTCCCCATTTGCTATTTATTTTGTAAGTATTCAGTATTCCTATATAAAAATTCTAACTATATCATCACTCTGATTCAATGTTAAAGGTTTTAGTATTAAAAGCATGTTTTTAAATTAGATTGCTTTATCCAAGTATGAATGCTAAACAAGATTATATATTTTGAAATAAGTATATTTTTCTTTTCTAACATCAAGTTTAATGTATGCTTTTCAACTACAAATCAGCAAATCATATTATCTAAGCTGAAGCCAAGTTGGCAATTCCACTATTCCAATTTTCTAATCTAAACCCTATACTCTTGAATGAATATTTCAGTGACCTACATAAATAATTAAAAATGAAGTCTTTTAAAAACTGGAGCTGATATAGTGTGCTAAATATGAAGACATTTTATATACATTGTTTTAATACACAGTTATATGTTGTATTATTTTATTTATTATAATTAATATTTATTATATTAATATGTGTTAATTTAAATTAATTTAACTATTTATTTATTTAATATATTAATACATAAAATAAATTATAAAACAATATTTTATATAAATTTTATACAAATCATTATATACATATCCTTTGAAAAAAACCAAATAATAAGACCTTGTCATTGTGGAGTTTTGCACTCATTTTTATCCTCAATGGTCCTATTTACAAAAAAGGTTTAACCCTATAAATCTATTACTCATTCATAACTCCCTACCTGAGTTTTGGAGCATACAACCATATTAACTGACACAAAGGCATCAACTTGGTTGAATCATCAAGTTCATGCACCTTCTTCCAAGATATGTTTAATAAAGCATCTCATATCTTCTTGTACTAGAAGACTACCATCTATGGCTAGGTAACTACAGGTACAGCTTAGATGCTGAAGCTAATCAGACTAGGGAGATGTGTTCTGTGGCTACTCTGATTCTGCCATTGAATATTTTAAAGGAAAGCCTTGTTTTACAGCTTTGGAGAGCTGTCTAGGCAGAATATATGTGTTCATATATGTCTGATCAAGGGGACACAATTTAATACCAAATAAAACCAAGTGTCAGCCCTGGAGCCATTTTCCCCCTTGGCACTTCAGGGCTGCCACAGCGACGAAAGTCAAGCTATGGGAATGGGAGGGTGGAGGAAGAGATAACTGGGGGATTGTAGCCATAATAAAATTCTTTCTCCTCAGAACCAAGAGTTTTCCCACCAGGTGCAAGGAGGTGGGGTGTAAGATTGAGTGACCCGTGGACTGTGACCTGATTGGACCATATGATGGACTGCATGGACAGGGGAGAGAAAAACTTTACTTTTAATTAGGGGGAAACCGGAGGGGGGCTCAGAGTCAGGTTTCCCCAGATGTGCCAATATGACTTGCCTAATAAATCTATTCTTTGAGGAACTTGCCTGTCTTGGAGTTTTGATTCTGTTGGGCCTGTTACTTGGAACCCTGCCATTAACCCAACTCTCCCTTTAAAATCGACCAAGCAACTCCCTGCACCGGCGGGGCCACTGTCCGGGGTCCTGAGCTCCAGCCGCATTCCTGGGCAATCGGGATGTACAAAGACTCCGGGAAGATGGAGAAGAGGCCAGAGGAGAAGCCCTCCAAGACCGGCGGGACCATGGCCACTGGAGGGGCAACTGGAGACAGCTCCGGGAGCATTTGCAGGAGCATCTGCTTCCCCTCAGTCACTGCGATAGCTGAGGCAGCGGCAGCGGAGGCCGAGCTCCAGCAGGGCACCCAAACCAAGGAACAAGTGTCCTGGCTGCTGGCTCAGGAAGGTCTCCAGTGGGGTGACGGCACAGGATTTCCGGCACCCCAAGAGTTGGCAAGAAGCCTGATGCACCAAGAGCCATATCGAGCCGAGCTGGCAAGGGGCCCAGCATTCCAAGAGCCCCAGATCGCATTGGCCCGAGCAGAACGCACCACAGTCTTTGAGTGGAGGGCTACGAGGCCTCTGGAGCTCAGCAAGTCCAGGGAGTGGAACCAACGGTGGGTTGCTCCTGGTTCGGCCCAGTTCAGCGAACCGGTAGCGGCAGTGGGAGTCTCCACCCACCCGCCCGTCACGCACGCATGTGAGCGCGCAAACTGATAGCAACGGGATTTAGAACCCACTACTGAGTGGAACTTCCCGCCGCCCTCAAGAAGCCAATCTCTAGCCGGCCTTCCTGAGAGATTTGTCCAGCTTAGCATCAGCAGTGTGGCTCAGCTCCCTCCAAGCGGCCAACCCAGCTGGGTTTTAGCCCGAACGATGTTCACCTTCCCTGGCTATGGGAATGTGACAGCCCAGAGCGGGGCTTCCACCTCTTTCCACTTGGCACAAAGTGGATCGTGCTTCGGCCTCCCCTGCCGGGCCCAGTCTACTGGAATGACAGCTCAACCAGGAGCCACTGCCAGCCAGCAGCCGGGGCCTCTGGGCCAGTCCAGCCCGGGAATACAGAGAGGGGCCGTAGGTCTGCCGAACCAGGTAGCCCCCCTCACTAGCCACCCCTCCGGCTACCTCCCGCAGACCAGATCCCCCCTGGGTGCGCCTTCTTCCCCGGCCAGGGGTGGATTCAATGCCAGTGGACACTAGCGACCATCCCCCAGCTGGCTCCAGCACCACCGCCTGCGCCACCAGCCCCCCACGCTTCAGAGCCACTTTTGATGGGACCCCTAGAAAACTGGCATATTTCTTGAACTGGATCTGGTCCCACCTCGACCGCTACAGGGGTCAGTACCAGTCCGATCAGGAGATGATTTTGGCCATTTCCGATAACATGGTGGGGGAAGCAGCTGAGTGGATAGCCCAGTTGCATGACAAGAGGGCTCCTGAGCTGGAAGATGCTGATGAGTTCCTACAGCTGCTTAGGACCCATTTTGAGGACATGGCCCAGGAACAAGAGGAGGAAGCCAAAATCAAAGACCTAAAGCAGAGAGGCAGGCCTGCAAAGGAGCTCGTGTGGGAATTCTGGAGAGTGGCAGGAAAGCTAAGAGACTGGCTGGAGCGCCTCTTCATCCACCACTTCAAAGAGGATCTGGACCAAGACCTTCACCAAGCTTGCACCTTCCGAGGAGTCCCCGACTGCATACAGGAGTGGTACCGTATGGCAGTGGCCATGGACCTCGAGATCCACCCGCACCAAAAACCCAAATCAGAGAAGAAACCTAAGCGAGTCCTGGGGCACCGAATCGGCACGAAGCTGCCTGACGAGCCAAGACCGACCCTGACTGCAGCCATTAAGTGCTTCAGGTGTGGCCAACAGGGCCACCTGGCATCAGAGTGCTTGGCGCTGGCACCATACGCTTTGAGCAAGTAGATGGGACATTAATAGGCAGAGCCCCTGCCACCCTAGTCACTGAACTAGGGAGACTGGAGATGGGCCGCCATTGGGAGCGGCGTCTTCATGCAGCTTATCAACAAGGTGCTGCATGAGCACCTCTACAAGGGAGTATTAGTCTATCTGAGCGACATTCTCATATTCAGCGAGACTATGGAAGAACACACTAAACTAGTGCGCCAGGTCTTGAAAAAACTCCTAGCAGCCAAGCTGTTCACGAAGCTGTCAAAGTGCAAGTTCCACAAGACCTCCCTAGACTACCTGGGCTACCGAGTCAAACAAAGGAATTGAGATGGAGCCGGGAAAAGTGAAAGTGGTGCTGGACTGGCAGCCCCCACGCACACCCAAGCAGCTGCAGAGCTTCCTGGGGTTTGCCAACTTTTATAGACAGTTCATCCCAGCCTTTGCTGAACTTCCCCTAATGGAATTACTGAAAATGGGGGGGGGTCCCAAAGTCAAGGCCGAGCCAACCGCTGGCATGGTCCCTGGACTGCCAGCGGGCATTCAAGAGGCTGAAGAGGCTCTTCGTGGAGGAGCCCATCTTCCAGCACCCCGACCCCGAATGGCCATTTATCATCCAAGCCAATGCCAGTGACGTGGCTGTGGCGGCGGTGTTCTTGCAACGAAACCCCCAGGGCCAACTGCAACCCTGTGCCTACGTGTCAAAAAAACTCACCAACACCGAGAGACGGTGGGCAGTGTGGGAGAAGGAAGCCTATGCTGTCCAGTGGGCTCTTGTCTCCTGGTGACATTTCCTGGAGGGGAGCAAAGTGCCGTTTGAGATTTGGACTGCCCACAAGAACCTCGAGACACTAAAGACCCCTCCGGAAGCTCTCCCCCAAGCAGGTCCACTGGGCGCAATACTTCAAGCAATTCAACTTTGAGCTAAAGTACATCCCAGGGGGGAAGAACCTGCTCGATGACGCCTTGTCCCGAAAGCTGCAGTTCAACAGTCGTCATGGAAGAACACACTAGCTCACACGAATGGGGTCATCCACGCCATCATCCCCCCCTCTCAGCCCGCGGCTCAAGCCATCAGCAGAGGCCAAGCTGGATGCCAGATTACCTGGGGGGACGACAAGATGACAAACGCCCTGAAATCCGTGCTTCCGCAGACCAGTGGTTCACTGACAACCGAGACGCCTTGACCCTGAGGGATGGACTGGCCTGAAAGGGGGCCAAACTATATGTCCCCTCCAGCCTGAGAATTCAGATCCTACAGCGGAGCCATGACTCCAAGCTTGCCAGACATTTTGGATTCCTAAAGACCCTGCACCTGGCCAGGAGGCAATTTTGGTGGCCTAGGATGAAAGCAGATGTGGTGGACTATGTGAAGAGCTGTACCACTTGTGCAGCCATAAAGAAGATACCCGGGGAACCCCCCTCCCCCCCCGGCCTCCTCCAGCAAGTGGCAGACCCAAGCCGACCCTGGGAAGAAATTACCATGGACATCATAGTCGAGCTCCTGGACAGTGACGGGAACACGGTCATTTGGATCATGATTGACTTGTTCTCAAAGCAAGCCCACTTCACAGCCTGCTCAGGATTACCCTCAGCTATAAAATTAGCTAGGATGTTCATAAAGCAAATATACAGGCTACACGGGGTGCCCCACAGGGTCATTTCTGATAAGGGAGTCCAATTCACGGTTGTTAAGGAATTGTGCAGAGTAACCTCTGGGCCCTGAAGGCTTGCACAGTGAACTGTAATGTTTATTTTATTTTTATTTATTTTAGCAAAATTTGTATGCCGCCCAACTCTCGAAGGACTCTGGGCGGCAGTAGATATAAGTAATGATTCAGTCAATAAACAGATACGTTAAAGTGTATAAAAATAGTTTACTCTAAGTAATAGCACAGTCCAAATAACAGTCCGAATCTAGAAGTACAGCAGTCTCCTTACCAGCCTTTCTTTGTCTTAATCAGCAAACAAAGATTTCAGCTTTCAAGCAATTCTATACTATCACAGATAGCTACGCTACACACAGAGCTTACTCTCAGACACGGTCAATTAAGCAATGGATCAGCAGAAGAGAGAGAACTAACCATGTTCTCTAGCTCCCTCTTATGGCCATTACTGCCAGTCAGAATGCAACAATGCATTTAAAGCTATATTACATATATACAGTTAAACACTGATTTGTGGCTTGTTTATATTAACCAACCCAACCATTTGGACAGAGTCCTAACAACGGTGAAGTTCTGGAGGGAGTTCCTGGGGGCCATAGGGTCAATGCAGGGGCTTAGCTTGGCTTTTCATCTGAGCACGAATGGGGCAGCCGAATGGCCAGACCCCTTTCCAAGTCACCAGTGGCATGGAATTCGTTCCCATGCCCGAATTACCCCGGGAGCCGCCATCCTCCCTTTCCCTGAATGAGTGGATGGAATCCCTGAAGCAGGGCTGGGAGAATATAAAGTGAGCCTTAGTGGAAGCGGCGAAGTCTTATAAGACACAAGCTGACAAGCGCTGCTCCCCCCAGCCCACCTTCTGTGTCGGAGACAAAGTATACAAAGTACTTAAAACTGAAGCTACCATGTATAAAAGTTCCCAAGTTCATAGGGCCATTCCTGATAGTGAAAATAATCAACCCGGTAACTGTCCAGCTTAGACTCCCATGCCAGTTAGGGAAAGTGTGTCCGGTCTTTCACAGCAGCTTGTTAAATCCAAGTGTTAAGTCTGATTTAGCTGCTGTTACTCATATCTGAGTATCATTTTTTGGTGGATTTAAAACTGTTGTTAATTCATCAAACTTTTTATCTAAGTTTTCATTTAGAGTTAAGAAAGATTTTTTCTTCAAAGGTTTCCAAAAGGGCTTTAACATTAAGTTGATCTGGGTCTCACTTTTCTTTTATATCTCCTTTTATGGATATTATAAAGAATATATGATATATAATATTCAAAGTCATTAATTTATTGTTTTCATTTTTAATATAGTCCCAAACTCTCTTTAAGCTGAGTTTTCACAACAAGACATAGCTAATTCATCTCAAAAATAAGAGAAGCAGATGTTCCATAACAGAATAACCGCAGAACGAATTGAGATAATATTTCCCAAAATTAAAAATGAATAGAGAAAAAGCAAAGTTCCCATTTCTTTAAAAGGAAAAAGAAAAAAAAAAGAAAAAAGACCAGAGATATATACAAAAATAAAGTAGAACAGCAAATTTATTTTAAAAACTAGTAAAATACAAAATCCTTGTATTAGAAATCCAACAGAAATCCAATGTAAGGCTTCCGGCTGTGCTTCCACTGATGTCGGAGGCAAGTACCGCGAGCTCCGCGGCCCTGCTCCGAGCTCTCCACATCGGAGGGCTCAGAAAGGAGCAATAGCCGCCCTGTAGGGGTGGTGAAGTAAAGGGGGGCACCTTGCAGGTCGAGGAGAGCTGCATCTCTCCTCCCTGACTTGGAAAATCCCCCTCATCCGAAGACGAGGAGCAGCAGCAGTCAACATGGCTTCCATGAAGCTGGGGACAGCCAGAACACCTAAGAAAGTGCAAGAGCGAAGAGAACAGTGAACAGAGATTGTTTCTGGGTGAGATGATTCTTCTTCTACTTAAAAATTAACCCCAAAGGAAAATAAACTTTTTAGACTCTCTTGAGTCTGAAAAGATAATTGTTTAAGCTGCGAAAATAAGCAATTCCAAGATCTATTTTGAAAAGTAAGTTGAGAGCGCCATCTACTGATGAAAGGAAGAGTGATTCCTAGACTCCTGGAAATTTACTAGAGGAGAAAAGAAATATCTGATATTTGGTGGCTATGCCTTTTAACTGTTTATTGCCTTATGCTTACCAGAGGTGGAAATAAGAAAGACATTTTATAAAAGAGACTCTGGGAAGCTAGAATAAAAGACTAAAACCACAGAGCAGACTTAAAGAACTTGGAAAATACCTTGGACTATCAGAGTATTGAGTAAATGCTGGAACTGGCTCATTTAAATAATTGACTTTGTTTTGAAAGAAATGGATTTTGAGTTAAATAAATACCTGCTGGAAAAAAGGCAGAATGGAAATTTGAGAGGAGAGCCCCATTTACTAATGATTGGAAATTTGGATTCTTTCTGAACTAGATTGTGGCTTTATTGTTTATTTCACCTTTATTGCTATTATGACTGGAGTTGAAGGAACAGCTGTGGAAATGAGAGGACTTTTTAATGAGATGACTTCGTTGTTCCAAAATATTAAAGATTCTGTCAGAGCATTGGCAGCGTGACTACTATTAGGAGACAACCCAGGAGCAAAACACAGCACAGAGAGTCTTAGACATTTAACAGTGGTTTATATACAAGATATATACAGAAATATACGTGGTAGACAAATACCTGACAAGCAATCAATCTTCTTCTTAAGTCTACACGGAGAACTCAGCAATGGATACCGGACACAAGGAGAGAGAATATGCCCTCTCCTGGCAGTCTTATATAAACACCTCTTAAAGTGGTAAAAACCTTTGTGGACCCCTTTGTAGTCTACAACCGGCAATACCAATGCTGATTCATCTTCATTGCATCAGCCTTACAGTTGCATCAGCTTTACAGCTGGTCAGCTCTTAAATCTCAATACCTTAACAGATTCAATTGATGGTATAGATGAGAAAATTGACAACATTTTGTAAAGAACCATGAACAAAGATCAAACTGCCCATGAACTGGTGGAAGCAACAGAAAGTCTAGATGGGGCGTTGGTCTTACCTGATACGCCTCTTCTCAACAGGAGGAGCCATCATTCAGGATGGATTGTCCTCATCCATTCAGAATGAGGACTGAGTCTGTAACTTTTGCTGGGTCCGCCCTCCTATGACCCAGATCCGGCGAGAACGAAGAACAGACTTGACGTGGACCGAATTAGATACAGTCAATGGAAACAGAACTCCCCTCCTGGAACCGCCAAAAAAGAAGAGGGCGGAAGCTGGCTAGCAGAAAAAGAGTTTGTCAAACCCAAACAGTCAAACAGGCCGGAGTCTGGCAACCAGCTCAAAAGGAAGCTTGGACACATGCAGGGTGGGACTGAATGATGGCTCCTCCTGTTGAGAAGAGGCGTATCAGGTAAGACCAACGCCCCTTCTCCAATGTGGGAGGAGCCATCATTCAGGATGGGATCTACCAAAGCGTGAGAGTCCCCAGGGAGGGCAGGTCCAAGCCCTTGTCACAGAGACTCCCCTAAAACTTGTTGAAGAACCCTTCGACCGAAGGCTGCGTCAGCCAACGCAAATTTGTCGATTTTATAGTGTCAGATGAAGGGCGAAGGGGAAGTCCAGGTGGCCGCACGACACACCTCCGCCAGAGGAGCTTGGGTCGCCCAGGCAGCAGATGTAGCCGCACTCCGAGTAGAGTGGGCCGTAATCCCCGAGGGCCGTGGCAACCCAGCCGCTTCGTAGGCCTTGGCGATGGTGCCCCGAATCCAGCGCCCGATGGACGTAGCGGACACCTTCCGCCCTAGAGAGTGAGGCAAAAAGGCCACGAACAGAGCCTCCATCCTGCGAAAGCCGCAAGTGCAGTCAATGTAGATGCCGACCGCCCGACAGATGTCCAGGGTGTGCCAGACCTTCTCCGAAGGATGTGAAGGTTTCAAACAAAAGCTTGGCAACACCAGCTCCTGAGCCCGGTGAAAGAGAGAGTTAACTTTTGGAACAAACGAGGGATCCAGACGAAGAACAACATGGTCCGAGTGGAAAATACAGATTTTCCACTCCTTATGGACCGACAGAGCCAAAAGCTTGGAAATCCTGCGAGCCGAGGTGATCGCTATCAGGAAGGCCACCTTGTAGGAAAGGTAACGCAGGGAAGTCGAACAAAGAGGTTCATAGGGAGCCGTCGTGAGAGACTGTAACACTCTGGGGAGATCCCAGGTTGGGTAATGGTGCACAACGGGAGGCCGTAGGTTGGACGCCCCCCGCAAGAAACGATGAACCATCTGGAGCTGGCCCAGCGAATCCACCTGAGCGCAGGAGAGGACCGACGACAAGGCCGCCACTTGGCGTCGAAGGGTATTAGGAGAAAGACCCATGTCCAGACCCCGCGGGAGGAACTTCAGCACCTTGGGCAGAGGAATATTAGTGGGCAAAAGGCCCTCCGAGGCGCACCAGGAACAGAAGGACTTCCAGGTGGACGCATATATGCGTTCGGTGGAAGGGCGACGCGAAGCCTGAATCATTAAGGTTACGTCCAGGTCGTAATCCTGCCGCCTTAGAGCGCCCCACTCAACCGCCAGGCAGTTAGTCGGAACCACTGGGGATCCAGGTGCGTCAGCGGTCCCTGAGTGAGTGATGTCTCTGTGGCGGGAATCGTCCATGGCGGCTCCACGGACAGAGACTTCAGGTCCGTGAACCAGGGCCTCCTTGGCCAATGAGGCGCCAAAAGGATGACCTCTGCCCGATGCTCTAGGACCTTCCTGATGACCTGCGGCAAGATCGCCAGTGGCGGGAAGGCGTAGAGGAGGTCCAGTGGCCACTGCGTCCGGAGCGCATTCACCCCTTCCGCTCCCGGGGAAGGAAACCAAGAGAAGAACCTCGGGACCTGCCTGTTCTCCGGGGTGGCGAACAAATCCAACTGCGGGAGACCGAAGCGACTCACAATGGACCGGAAGAGGGCGGGGTTCAGGCGCCACTCTGCATAATCCATCTCCGATCGGCTCAGCCAGTCCGCCTGGGTATTGGAAACCCCGGAGATGTGGTCCGCAGATAGGGAGAGGAGATGACGCTCCGCCCACAGGCCGGGTTTGAGAGCCTCCCTCATGAGGGTGCGCGACCGGGTGCCCCCCTGCCTGTTGACATGAGCCTTGGCCGTCGTGTTGTCCGTGAGGACTAGTACGTGACAGCCCGCCAAGGAGACTCTGAAATTCTTGAGGGCCAAGAAGACCGCCCGAAGCTCCAGTAAGTTGATAGAAGCCGTCGATTCCAGTTGAGACCAACGACCCTGAGCCAGCCGGCCATCAGAGTGGGCGCCCCAGCCGGACAGGCTGGCGTCTGTCATCATCACCACCCTGGGGGGCTCGCGGAACAGGCACCCCCAAGCAAGAGCCGGAGACAGCCACCGTGAGGGACCGGAGGACTGCTGAAGGGACCAGGACCTGGGACAGTGAAGTGCTGTGGCCCATCTTCTGGAAAGGTAAGAGGAACCATTGAAGATCCCTAGAGTGTAGGCGTGCCCAAGGGGTGATAGAAATACAGGATATCATCTTCCCCAGGAGAGTGGACAGGAGGGCCAGAGGAGCCCTGCGATCCCGCTGTATCTGGGAAACTAACTGTTTAATGCTATCCCGCCTCTCCTGGGAGAGAAAAACCCTACACTCCAAGGTATCGACAATGGCTCCCAGGTGAGGAAGGGTAGTGGCAGGATCAAGGTGGCTTTTCTCCAAGTTGATGGAGAAACCATGCAGTTCTAGCGTGGAGATCGCTACCTGGAGATGGCGCCTTGCAAGGTGTTCAGAGGACGCCTGGACTAAAATATCGTCCAGGTAGCATTGGATTCTCACTGGCAAGGACCTGAGGTGGGCGGCCACTGCGGCTAGGAGCTTAGTAAAGACCCTAGGGGCCGAGGAAAGGCCAAAGGGAAGGGCCCTATACTGGAAGTGCCTACCTGCATAGCAGAACCGAAGGTACTGCCGATGGTCATGGCTGATTGGTACCTGCAGGTAGGCCTCCGTTAGGTCAAGGGATGCTAGGAAGTCGCCCCTCCGGATGCCCCCTAGGATGGACTGCAGGGAATGCATCTTGAACTGCCTATACTTAACAAAGCGGTTCAGATGCTTGAGGTCCAGAATCGCTCTGTATCCCCCCGAGGCTTTGGGAACGACAAATAGAATGGAGTAGTGTCCCTGCCCTTGCTGGTCCATGGGGACCTGCTGGATGGCACGAATGTCCAGCAGGTGCTGGACCGCCTCGTCCATAAGTGCCTTCTTGGAAGGCACCCTGGAAGTGGGACATCGAATGAAAAACCTCGGGGGGAGGGAGAGGAACTTTAGCCTGAGGCCCGAGGAGATGGTATCCAGGACCCACCTATCCTGAGTGGTCTGTTCCCAAGTCTGAAAGAAATGGGACAGACAGCCCCCAATAGGATGAGAAGCGAGAGGGCTAACGGGGGCGCCTGATGGGTCGACCCCCCTCCGCCACGAGCAGGGCGTTTAAACTGCCTCCCCCTCCCGGACCTGTCGAACTGCTGCCGCTGTCGATATCCGGACTGACCTGAGGCCCGGGGGAAGTTGAAGGCCTGGTCCGCGGTCCGAAAGGGCCGCCGTTGATAGGGGGATGACCGGGAATAACCCCTCCTGGAGAGAGAAGGCAATATTTTCCTCTTGTCCCTGGTTTCAAGCACAATGGGATCAAGAGCCTGACCAAATAAGGATTGCCCCTGGAACAGAGCTGACGCTAGGCGCCATTTGTGGCGTGCGTCAACTGACCACTGTCGGAGCCAGTGCATACGCTTTGCCACCACGGCCGACGCCATGGCCTTTGAGGCAAATCGAGAAGCATGGAGGGATGCATCCGCCGTGAATTGTGATGCCGCAAAGACCTTGTTGAGGTCTTGGTGGGCCTGCACGTTGGATGATGGGATCTGCTCCTGAAGCAGTCGAAGCCAAATCAGTGAGGGCCTGGCGAAGAACGACGCCAAAGATGAGGCCCTGATGGCCCAGGCCGCGGCTTGGTGAGCCCTGATGAGGGCCTGCTCAGTACGCCTGTCCTCAGGATGGAGCAACTCCTCGGGTTCGCCCGGCAAAGTCATGGAAGAATGAAGGGCCAGGACCGACGTGTCCACTCGAGGAACCTCCAGCAGAGAAGCCATCTCAGGAGCAATATTAAAATGCTTGCGGTCCAGGGACAAAGCCGTCGGGGCCGAAGAAGGGGCCCGCCATTGCCGTTGGACGTTGTCGACAAATAGAGGAGGAGCGGGCACAAAGTCCACCTCAGGAGCAACTTCCGTGAACAGCGGGTCAAATTGATGTCCGGAGACGCTCGCCATAGACGTAGATGGGCAATCCAGACCCGCAGCAGAACGAGCCTTATACAGCAGAGATTTAAAGAGGGCCGGTGGGAACAGCGCGGAGGATACTTGCTGCTCCTGGGGCATGTCCTCATCCTCCGACAGGGCGTATTCTCTGCTGTCAAAATCAAGCGCCTCCTCACAGTCCTCGAGGTCAGAGTCCCCTGGGTGATGGTCGAGGCTAGCACAGTGGGTGCCTACACCCGGGCGATGCGCACCTGCACGGTGCGAAAAAGGTGTAGCACTGCCCACCGATTGCATGCACGCATCTATGCCCTGCTGTACTGCCGCCGCCAGCATGGACTGCCAGGAGGCCTGGTCCATTGGAAATTGCATGGCGGGAGCCCCTGAGACCTGGATAGGAGCTTGTGGCGGGGGCCCAGGCAGATCAGGCTGGTCCTCACGCTGCTGGTGGATGGTTGGCCTGGGAAGGCCAGAATCCGCCCAGGGGTCCGTGGAGGCCCGGAAGAGGCCTGGGTTATCCAGGGACAAGTCGTTGGTCGATGTACGAGACCCCTGTTCGCCTGCCTCATTCCCAGGTCCGAGATCAAGTTGAAGGAGCCAGCAAACAGGAGGGGAGAAAAAAGGTCCACGTCTGTCCTCTCTGAGGACCGAGTCGGATCTGGGTCATAGGAGGGTGGACCCAGCAAAAGTTACAGACTCGGTCCTCATTCTGAGTGGACGAGGACAACCCATCCTGAATGATGGCTCCTCCCACGTTGGAGAAGAAATGGATTACTCAAGCCAGCAAATTGAATACGAACAGGGAAAGTCTAGATGAAATGGATTACTCAAGCCAGCAAATTGAATACGAACAGGGAAAAAATATGGATCAGAAAAACCAGCAAATGAAGCAACAGCTCGACGAAGAGGAAGACCAGATAAATGGCAAGCAAAAGGAGTGGAGAGAATAGATGGATTGGCCACATGAACAAATAAATCAAGGACTGGAGCGAAAAATAGGACTGACAAACCAGCTGATAAAGGGAGAAAGACTGAAGAAAATAAAATAGACAAATCGACAACTGGAGAGACAGGAAGATACCTTTGATAAGGAGATTGGGACATGGGCAGACATCTGGGAGAATTGGCAGTATAAGATTGTACTGGGAGAAAGGTTTAGATTGAACAAGAAAGATAGAAATGAAGATAGAAACAAAGATGA
>QLTV01003765.1:335703-347032 GCA_003457575.1 Thermophis baileyi | reverse complement strand
TCCGCACGCCCGCCCCCCCCCATTTCCCGACTTCCGGTGGGCCCGGTAGGCCCATTTTTCGCCCTCCCCAGGCTCCAGAGGCTTTCCTGGAGCCTGGGGAGGGAGAAAACGGCTTCCCCTGCCCCCCTCCCGGAGGCCCTCCAGAGGCCACAAATGGCCCATTTCCCGACTTCCGGTGGGCCTGGTAGGCCCATTTTTTGCCCTCCCCAGGCTCCAGAGGCTTTCTTGGAGCCTGGGGAGGGCGAAAACGGCCTCCCCTGCTCTCTCAGAGGCCCTCCGGAGGCCGAAAACGCCCTCCCAGAGCCTCCACGCGAGCCCTGTACTTACCTGGCATCCAAAACGGGCAGCGTGGAGACTCCTGGGAGGGGAAGGGCAGTGTGGGCAGGGCAAGCCAAAAAATCAGCTGGCCGGTGCGCCCATACGCGCTGGAGCTGAGCTAGGGCAACGGCTTGCATGCCCGCAGATATGGCTCCACTTGCCACCTGTAGCATGCGTGCCATAGGTTTGCCATCACGGCTCTAGACAGTCACAGTGAGTAAATATCCATATTTTGCATTTAGTTTTCAGTGAATGAAAACATGCACCAACTATATCCTCCTTAATCAAATTGAATGATATGAGTTAAACAGAAGCATTTAAAAAATCTAACTCTGGGTAATATAGCAATTGTAAGTACCAAAATACTGATTACAATCTCAAGTGATTAGTGTCTGTGTCTGTGTGTGTGTGCGCGTGCGCACACGCTTGCTTATGTGTGTTGATCCCATATCAGATTTATAACACTTCACTCCTTTTCTCAGTAACTAGCGAAATTCAGAAGTAATTCTCACTAAAAGTAATCTTGAAAAGTTTTTTTCCTTCCTAACAAAGTAATCCACAGTGCGGAACTTTATTTTCCTGTGAGCTAATTTATGTGAAAACTCTCCTTACGTAGAGAATCCTTCCCTTCTCTTCCCACCTGTACCAAAGAAGGGCAAGGCTAGCTTGCTTGTCCTCATTCTCTTGAGAGAGTAGAGTTCTGTGGTTAGACCATTTTTCTCCTCTCTTATCAACACTAATTGAAATTGTCCCACTCTCAACCTTTAAGTCGATCCAAAAATATATCATGATTGATAGAATCAAAAGTAAGAAAGGCCAAGATGAATGCACTATCCTATCCCAGTCCTACCACAGATCTACAAGTGCAATCAATGATATCTCAGTGCTATATTTCAGTCTGAAAGTTGACTGAAAAAGGTCAGATGATCTGTTTCTTCAAGGGCACTCTGGAAATGGAAGATAATTGCCTTCTCAACAATTTTTCCTAAAAATTATCTAGTTCTTAATTTAGAATTATTTTATAGTTTCCTAGAGCAGGGGTCACCAACCTTTCGGACCTCAGGGACCACTAAATTCATAATTTTAAATCCTGCAGACCACTAATATGAATCCAGCGCGCCGCTCGCTGAAGTGCCTGGACTCCCAGTGATGGGATGGGGTCCTTCAGGCACTTAGCTTGGCCGCCTGTTTCTGCAACCTTAGACACTCAAAGAGCCATTTGGACCCATTTCCCACAGAAAACAAAACACCGAGAGCCACAAAACCTGGGTGGGCATGGCCAACTTGACATCACTCCCTCCCACCCAGTTACATGAGCCCCCCCCCCCCAGCCACACCTACCCAGGTTTTGTGGCTCCCTATGTTTTCTTTTTTATGGGAAAGAAAACAACTTCTTCTTCTCTCTCTCTCTCTCCCTCTCTCTCTGTGTGTCTCTCCCCCCCTCTCTTTCTCTGTCTCTCTCTCTCTCTGTCTCTCTCTCTCATCTCTCTCTTTCTCTCCCCCTCTCTCTTTTTCTCTGTCTGTCTCTCTTTCTCTCCCTCTCTTTCTCTTTCCCTGCCTTCTCTCTCTTTCTCTTTCTCTCTCTCTCTCTCTCTCTCTCCCTCTCTCTCTTTCTCTTTCTCTTTCCCTCTCTGTCTCTCTGTCTATATCTCTCTCTTTCTCTCTCTCATCTCTCTCTGTCTTGCTCTTGCTCTCTTTGTCTCTTTCTGTCTCTCTCATCTCTCTCATCTCTCTCTCTCTGTCTCTCTCTTTCACTCTCACATCTCTCTCTCTTTCTCATTCTGATTCTCCGGTGCTCTCTGGGTCTCGCGGGCACTTTTTCGGCCTTTGTTGGTGCTGGATGCACCTCGGTCACTCGGGGAGACGCACGACCTGCTCTCCGCCCTGAGACACTCACCCAACCTGGCTGCAGCCAATGCTCTGCATTGTAATGGGCTCCAGGAGGAGGAGAGGACGCTGTCTCCCCCATTGTGAATCACGCTAAATTTAACTGTGCTGCACAAGGTACTGCAAGAGCAGTGGGCAGGCCATGGAGGTGACAACAGCAGCAGCAGAGAGAAACAGCCCGGCCGGGCCAGTGTCTCAGGGCAGAGAAGAAGTCACGCATCTCCCCAAGCGACTGAGGTGCGCGCAGCACCAAAAAGGGCTGGAAGAAGCACCTGCAAGACCCAGCAAGAGATGAAGCAAGTACAGGGATGCTTCGCTCCCGCTCTGAAACATGGAGCGAGTCTCCATCCCCCGCCCTTACCTTCTCAGGCCAGGTGAGGAATGACTGGGAAGGGAGGGTGAGGGGTGGGGCCAGCCACTGGTGGGTTCAGCTGACAGGGAGATACAGCAGGGGGATGAAAGAGCCGCGGGTTGCCGACACCCGTTGCTTCGGCCTGCCTGCGCCGCCCCCCCCTTGTCGCAACAGCACCATTACCTCGTTCCGTCTGGTGAGGGCTGCGCTACTCCTTGCATGTTACACCACCTGCAAAGTTGCACGTTACACGTACCACCCTCTACAGCAGAGATTTCCAGCCCCACCACGAGCTGCCGGGCCAGTCCCATATTCCAGATCTCTAGTCACAGGACTGCCCCATTTGTCATCCTGGAGCAGCTCCTCCATCCGGGTGCATTGCTGACCACCAAAATTTTGTTGCGGACCACCAGTGGTCCACGGACCACCAGTTGGTGACCTCTGTCCTACAGCACACAATTCAGATCTTTGAAAGGTATAGAAACATCATGGCATTTGAATTTCTTTTACAAAGCCTTCATGGAACACTATGGTCACAAGTCATGAAGTTTGTCAAGTGAGATGCTCACATGATTACTTTGCTTAACAATCCCAATCCCTGCTCTCCCCATTGCAATCAGTAAGCAACCGCACAGGTCATTAAGTTGAGTCCAGGGTGCTTCAGGGGTGGAGGAGGTCCTGGGAGGCCTAGTCGAGGTTCAAGCCTGTACTGCAGTACCTTCCCAGCTCACATATGGCCTGTCCTGACCTCCCACGGCTTCTCCACCCCTGAAGCCTTCCATGCTCTGCTTTTCATTCCACTGGATCCTCCACAGACCTGAGCCTCTTTTTGGTCCTGTTGGGTCTTCCCCAGCCCCCATCATGGTTCAGTCACTTACCTTTTCCATAGATTTCCTTCTGGAAGTAGATGATCCACCCACAGCCTTCCTTCAGGAAGGCCACATGGCAGCATCCTGGAGGCGGATGTCATTTTGGCAATAGCTGCAATAAATTATGGCTACCCTAAAATGATATCCCGCTTCTGGGATGGAGTCACATGGCCTCCAAACTGTATAGAGAGGCTGAGGAGTGGATTGGCCAGCTCTTCTTCCTGAATGCAATTTCTGTAACTTTGGGCAGCGTTGATAAGACTCTTCATTCAGCACCATTGTAATTTTGAATAATTGCTGAATGAACTGATGTTGAGGACTATTGGTAAGCTATTTTACTCAGTAACAACTCCTTATTCCAGCAATAAGACTGAAAGTCACAATTAACAACAAAAACCCCCACTCTAATATCAAAATCCTTAATAAACTATCCCCAAACTTCTCACCATTCATTTGTCCCCAAAGACCTTCAGAACCAATCTTGTCTCAAGGGTGTTCTAGAGAAGAGGAATGGTACAGATAAGGACTGTTCCAGAGGCTGTTTCAAAGATGGGTAGTGCAGTGTTGAAAGTACTTGACAGCATCATTCATTAAGGACCAGAATCTGCAGTGTATCTTTCCCCCTGGATCTTGCTGTTTGGGCAGAAGCAACTTGGAGAAAGTGATTTGATAGATACCCAGGTCCTGGGCCATAAAGAATATTAAAAACCATTGCATCTACAATCCAGCCAGCATCTAGCAAATCAAACAATGTTACAGAAATAAGCTCTGATATGCCATTACCACTTAAGAGTATTGCATTCTCGATCAGCTACAGCTTCTGAATGGGCTTAAAGACAGTCTCTCATAAAACAAGTTTATTTCAGTTAGGAAGTAAGAAGGCATGAATGATCATAAACAAAGCCTCCTAGTTTAGGAATGGCTGCAACTGACTATGATCTACATCTGCTCTACAGAGAAGCCATGAGACCAAGAATACCCTTGGACTGAGAACTTGCTTTTCAAGACAAATCTTTGAAAATCAATTGCGTACTTTCTTGAGGCAATAAGCTCTATTAATTTTCATGCAAACATAATGAAACATTTTTATGTTAATTGCTCTATGGAAAATTCATTCATCTTACCGGGTTTGTTATCTTGCTTATCCAAATTCCTGTAATTGACAAATATTGTTGAGTTTTGTGTGGCTGGTCTTTCCTCAAAATCACATTCTGGGATAGTATCACAGCCACCTAAATTACAAATAAAATAATTGGTAAACTAAGGGATAAGAGCATTAAAAAAAGAAAAAAGTAATACTTAACTTTTAGAAAATATTAGCTATTTTTTAACTATAGAAAATGTAGAGTGAGCCAAGATAATTTGTTGCTGCAGATGACTGAACAGGATAATTGAGGAACAGGCTCCCTTCTCTTTTCATAAATTTGGTTGCCTACTGCAGGATGCATTGTCTAAATCAATGTTTCTCAGTCTTGGCCACTTTAAGACATGTGGACTTTAACTTCCAGAATTCCCCAGGTAGCATGAGTTGGAGTTTACGTCTTAAAGTGGCCAAAGATGAGATAATAATAAATAATAATAACTAATAAAATATATTTTTGCTTATTTTTATTTTATTATTCCTTTAAAAAATACAAAACATACATGCTTTTGCACTCTCATTATGAAGAAAAATTTACTCAATTATTCTAGATTACCTAAAATCGGTCATATATTCTCAGGTCTTTTAGCTTTCTCCAGTACAGATAGACCTCAACTTACAACCACAGCTGAGCCCAAAATTTCTGATGCTAAGTGAAACAATTGTTAAGTTTTGTCTCATTTTACAACTTTTCTTGCCATAGTTGTTAAGTGAATTACTGCAGTTGTTAAGTTATTAACATGGTTGTTAAGTGAATCTGGCTTCTCCATTGACTTTGCCTTTCAGAAGGACTCAAAAATTGATCACATGACCCTGGGACATTGTAACCATCAAAAATATCAGTCAGTTTCCAAGTGTCTGAATTTTGATCGCATGACCATGGGGATGTGGCAATGTTTGTAAGTGTGAAAAATGGTCATAAATTACTTTTTTCAGTGCCATTGTAACTTTGAACAATCACCATACAAACTGTCGTAAGTTGAGGTCTACCTGTACCATCTCCATAAAAAGTCACCTCAAATGTCAAGAACACCTTCAAATTAGTTTTGAATAAATTTTGACAGAGACTATAATCGAAAGGTAAAAATATATTCACACAGAGGATTACATGCAATAACGTATTAATATAAATTTTGTCTCTTTCCCACAGCACACTCCATGTGTATGGAATCTCCTGTAGATAATCCCTCATTGAAAAATTCTTTTCCAACATCACAAATGCTATATACCAGTGATGGTGAACCTTTTTTCCCTCGGGTGCCGAAAGCGCGCACGCGCGTGCCAACACCCATAATTCAATGCCCCCCCATGTGCCACGCGCCCCTGTGCATGTGTGCGTGATCCCCCGCTCTGCCCCACCCACCACGCATGCGCGCACAACCCCCCCGTGCCCCATTTTGAAGCCTCCGGAGGTTGAAAATGGCCTCCCCCACCCCCCCAGAGGCCCTCCAGAGGCCGGAAATGGCCCATTTCCAGACTTCCGGTGGGCCCGGTAGGCCCATTTTTTTGCCCTCCAGAGGCTTTCCTGTAGCCTCCTGATGGCAAAAATGGCCTCCCCCCCCCCCGGAGGACGAAAATGCCCTCCCAGAGCCTCTGTGCGAGCCATGTACTTACCTGATATCCAAAACGGGCTGCGTGGATACTCTTGGGAGGGGAGAGGCAGCTGGGCGGCGCCAGCCAAAAATCAGCTGGCTGGTGCGTGCATGCGCGCTGGAGCTGAGCTAGGGCAACAGCTCGCATGCCCACAGATATGGCTTCGCATGCCACCTGTGGCACGCATGCCATAGGTTCACCATCATGGCTATATACCCTACTGACCTCTATCTTCAATACTTTAAAAATGATATTCACAGAAGGATACTTTCCACTCTCCACGTAACTTTCCAAGTAACGCACCCATTGAAAGCAGAACTCTGAGGCAGGTAGATTCCTCAAAGAAAATGTTTATTGGATACATCATTTTGGCACTCTAAAGGTTCCCACAGTTTTCACCTAATTAAAAGAATAAGAATCCCCCCTCCCAGGTGTCACCAATGAATATAGCTGGCAGGCTCCTCTCCTTCTTCAACAGGCACCTGTTACGATGACCTTGGTTCCCACAGGAAAACTTTTTCTTTTGACTGTTAGCTGGACTATCTATTTCCCCACTCCCTTCCCCCTCTCAGGCTTCATGGCAACTATGAGGCAGCACAAGATGGCTTCAGCCAGGTTCACTTCAGAGTTGACAGTCGGACCTTCTTAACTGGAGAGAAGTTCCTGAAAAATTCAAATGGAGAGAAATTAGTTTTCAATCAACCACCTCTCCTTCCCCCTGGAGGCGCCTTTGGCTTTTGAGGGTATTTATTCTGGAATTGCTTAGTCAGTCTAATTGCTTTTATGTCCCAGCTTTTTACCCAAGTGGCTTCAGACAATGGGTATCCCTTCCATTGCACTAGGTATTGTAATCTCCCTTTGTACAGTCTGGAGTCTAGGATTCATTTTCTCTCATAATGCATTTCTCCCTGCACTACGATCGACTTTGGGGCTGCCCGGTCCACTGGCCTCAGCTGAGACCCTATTGTCGGTTTTAACAAGCTGCTGTGGAAGACCGGATGCAGGTGGGGAAGCTTCAGCTCCACCATGACAGGATTAAGAATCTTCACAATGGGGAAGGGAGCTATGAATTTTGGTGGCTCTGTTAGTGTTCAGATGGAATGCAGAGCTAAGCCCCTGGGAGGATGCAATGGCCCTCACAAACTCCCTCCAGAATTTGGCTGTAAATTGGACCCCCTGGTTGGAGATAATTCTTCTAGGAACTCCATGCAGCCTATAAAAATGTGCTTTACGAATAGTTTGGCTAGCTTGTGGGCTGATGGGAGACTGGAGCAGGCTACAAAGTGGGCTTGCTTGGAGAAGAGGTCAATCACCATCCAGATGACCGTATTTTCCCCACTCTCAGAAAGCTCTACTATAAAATCCATGGCAATTTCTTCCCAAGGCCGGGAAAGGTCAGCTACTTGTTGGAGCAGTCCTGGGGTCTTCCCTGATCATTTTTTCAGCACATGTTGCACAGCTTTTGATATAGTCCTCAATGTCCCCTTTCATCTTTGGCCACCAAAATTGCTTCCTTGCCAAGTGCAGGGTTTTCAGGAAATCAAAATTCCCTGCCTGATTGGTGTCATGGCTTCTTTGCAGTATTTGGAGACGCAGGCTGTTAGGGACATACAATTTAGAGCCCTTCCAGGCTGGTCCGTCTCTGAGGGTCAGTAGCTCTTTGTTGTCCTGGTACCATGGATCAGTGGGTAACTCGGTTTTTAATTTCTGAGTCAAACCCTCTCCCTTTTCAGTTTTTCGCTTTTGAGTTTGCTGTCTGGTGGTGGCTTGTTTGACTTGCTGGGAAGGGAAGTATGGACCACTTCCTCACCCTTGCTGTTATATTGTGGCATTCGCGACAAAGCATCAGCTAAAAGGTTTTCCTCCCCGGGATATATTTTAAAGTGAAATTGAATCGGTTAAAGTACTGTGCCCACCGGACCTGCTTTGGTGAGAGCTTCCGTGGGGTCCTAAGTGCCTCCAGGTTTTTATGGTCCATCCATACTTCAAACGGCACTTGGCTCCCCTCAGGGAAGTGGCGCCAGGCCAGCAGAGCCAAGCAGACTGCATACGCTTCTTTTTCCCACACTGCCCACCTCCTTTCAGTCTCTGTTAGTTTTCGGGAGGTACATACACATGGCTGCAGGTTCTCCTCCATGTTTTTTTGGAGGAGGACTGCGGCCACTGCTATGTCACTGGCATCTGCTTGGACAACAAACACTTGGTCTGGGTCAGGGTGCTTAAGGATTAGCTGTTTGGCACACAGTCTTTTGACATCTATAATGCCTTTTGGCATTCAAGGGTCCATTTCAGGGGCTGACCTGGCCGTGATTTCACTCCCCCCCTCCAGTCTTTAGTAGTTCGGTGATTGAGAGGGCAATCTCAGCAAAGGAGGGAAGGAATTGTCTGTAGAAATTTGCGAACTCCAGGAAGCTTTGGAGCTGCTTGCGGGTTCAAGGGGATTGCCAGTCCAGGATGGCTTTGACTTTTCCTGGGTCCATCTCTTCCCCCTCACTGGACACACAATATCCTAGGTAGTCTAGGCTGGATTTGTGGAATTCACACTTGGATAATTTGGCATACAGGTTTGCCACTAGGAGTTTCTTGAGTACCTGGCACACCAGTTTGATGTGCTCTTCCAGTGTTTCGATGTAGATGAGAATGTCATCTAAGTGTCATCTTAGAAAGTCTTAGAAAGTCATCTAAGTGAAGCTGACCTGATCAGAGCCATCTTGGAGCTTCAGTATTGCCACACTGGAGCTGAGGGATAAGGAGGGGGGGATTAGAGATAGCGGGGGTTGTGTAGCCAAAATAAAATACTTTCTCTTGGGAACCAAGGACATTCTCACACTTGGACCATGGGAGGAGGAGTGAAGTCACCAGACGACCAGACAGCGTCTTGATTGGACCATATGACTGATTGTTTGGGGTTGTGGGAAAATTTCCCCTTTTAATTAGGTGAAAACCACAGGAACCTTCAGAGTTGGTTTTCACCAGATCTGTGACAATATATTTCCAATAAAGCTATTCTTTGAGGAATTCACTTGCCTCGGAGTTTTGCTTGCTATGGGATGATTACTTGGAACTCTGACATTAAACCGACTCTCCTAAATCCTAAGCTTCAACTGGAGCTGCTATCCAGGGTCCTGAGCCCTGGCTGCTTACCCGGTCTACCCGGGCAGCAGGAAGACTCAGGGAAGATGGAGGAAAAAGTCGGAAAGGCCATGGGCACCTGCGGAGCTTGCAGAGGAGCTCTGGAGAGTCTGCTGGCTCCCTCAGAGGGTGGAGGAAGCAGTGATGGAGATCGCGCACCAAGTGGGCGCCTGGCCCAAAGTCCGTACCGAATGGCCAGCCACCCAGGAGCTCTAACAGGCAGAGCAGGACATCGGCTGCCGGGCTACATTCCAGGAGCCAGGGGGAGAACGCCCAATCACCTCAATGAGGGAGGCGAGGATGACCATCCTTGAGTGGAGGTCAACAGGCCCTCTGAACCTCAGCGAGTCTGCGGATTGGAGGTACCAGACCGCGGCCCACCAACAAACCCTGGGATCGCTGCCGGAGAACTTGGCCAGCTGAGCCTCGGCGGATTCGAGCACTCGCATCAACACGAGCAAGAGAGAGCAGTTTTGAGACTGCCAACTTTGACATTTCCCCCCTTGGGGGACCGTTCTACTTGGGCTGCAACTCCTCTACAATTCCTGTAGGTGCCACCCAGCCCGTGACTGAGTCTACCCAGTCGACACCGGTCTACCACCACCATGATCTGCGTGGACAGCCCGCCGCCGCTCCTTTCGACTCGGCTGAGCCACGGACTGCAGCAGAACTCGCCTAGGTGCCAGAGACCAGCTAGTCCACAGAGGTAATGCCAACAACCGCCAACATGGTAGGTGCCACCTGGTTGGGCTTACTACCTGGGGCAAGGATGGGTCCAAGCTCAGTGGATGCCCGTCCTGGCTCTGTCGCCTCCTCCTCCTCCAGCTCGGTCTGCCACCCCACCATGCTTCAGAGCTGCTTTCAATGGGAGCTTGGACAAGCTGGAGGGAGAAGCTGCGAAATGGGTGACCCAACTGCACAATGAAGGAGCTCCTGAGCTAGAGAACATCGATGAGTTCCCGCAGGAGATGAGGAAAAGGTTTGAGGACATGGCCCAGGGCAAAGAAGCGGAGGCAGAGATCAAAGTGCTCAGGCAGAGGGGCCGCCTGGCTAAAGAGTACTTTGGGGAATTTTGGAGGCTTTCTGGGAAACTGCGGTATTGGCCTGAACGCCTCCTAGTCTACTTCTTTAAGGAGGGCTTGGACCGGGAGCTGCACAACACCTGCGTCTGCTGAGGAGTCCTGGACCACATCCATAACTGGTACCGGATGGCAGTGGCCATGGACATCGAGCTTGACCCACACCCACAAGAGATGCCAGAGAAGAAACCCAAGAGGCAGCTCAGCAGATGACCTGCTTCCCGCCAAGTGGAAGAGCAGCCCAGGGGGATCTCAACGACATCAATCAAATGCTTTCGGTGCGAATATGTGAACCAATCTGTCTTAATTCTCAGTTTTTCCAAGTCTTGTTTTGTTTTCAACTCCCCTTTTTCTGTTAAAATATCCTTATATCTTATAACCTTTCTTAAGTTAACTATATTTGGATGTACAAGTGCTTCCATTGTTGAAAGCCACATTGGAATTTTCGTATAGTATTTCCTTTTCACTTTTTCCCACACTATTAACAAGCGATTCCTTAAATAATGATTCTG
Organism: Thermophis baileyi; assembly: GCA_003457575.1. Classification (NCBI taxonomy): domain Eukaryota; kingdom Metazoa; phylum Chordata; class Lepidosauria; order Squamata; family Dipsadidae; genus Thermophis; species Thermophis baileyi. Next base: position 336,149 of record QLTV01003765.1, on the reverse strand, counting down.
AAAATATGAGTCTGTTTTATTCTTCCCATACCACAAAAATGTGTGCCAACCTAACTGTAAATCATGACCTTCTAATGTTAATAATCTTACATTTCTCAATAGGACCCATTCTTTCAACCAAGTCAGTGCCACTGCTTGATAGTAAAGTTCCCAATTAGGTACACCAAATCCACCTCTCACTCTTGCATCTTGCATAAGTTTCAATTTAATTCTTGCTTTTCTACCTTGCCAAATGAATTTCCTTATTGTCTTATTTAACTCTTCAAAAAAAGTTTTTTCTAGTTTAATAGGAATTGTCTGAAACAAATATAACACTTTCAGTAAAATATTCATTTTAATTGTCGCTATTCTACCCATTAGTGACATTTGTATCTTATTCCATTTTTCCAAGTCCAATTCAATTTGCTTTTTCAATTTTTTATAGTTATCTTCTTTTATTGTTGTGT
>QLTV01003765.1:322879-334704 GCA_003457575.1 Thermophis baileyi | reverse complement strand
GATTAGAGAAGAGGAGAGGAGAGTGGGATGTTTTTTTGTAGGAGAAGTAGGAAAGTAAAGAGGAAAGGGAAGGAAGGGCTGTAAGATAGGAAAGAGGGATGGTAAAGAAAGCAACCTTGAACAAAATAAAGAAATAAGATAAATATAAGATATATGTATAATGATTGTATAAAAGAATGAAATGTAAAAGGAGATGATAAATATGTGAAGTGTTTATATGGAATCAAAAATAAAAAATTTTTCACAACAAATGCTTTCGGTGCGGTCAACAGGGCCATCGAGCATCAGAATGCCTGGCACCGATTCCTGTCCCCCAGCCAAACACCCCTGCACTGGCCAAGCCCAAAAAGCTGCCACAGAGACCCACAGAAAAGGAGAAGTTTGTCTGCCAGGCTGTCGAGCACTGTTCCCTCTAAGGTGCGCAGCCGCGTGGCCGCGCACGTAATGAGAGAACGCCACGCGGTAGTTTCCAACTTCCGCATGGCGTTGTCTAATGGCAGAGGCTGCGCGTTTGCGCACCCGCGCACCTGAAAAGAGAGCGCCATGCGCCAGTTTCTAACTGCCATGCGGCGTTTTCTACTGTTACAGGGAACATTGCTGTCGAGGTCTCCCTTCCTCTCAAAAGGGAGGGGGAACTCCGGCTCAAGAGGCACCACCACTGGCAGCAGGCAACAGCAAAAGCAAGGATGATCCAATGGTAAGTAAAACCATCCTATCACTATCAAGTCAAGACTAGTGGTGCTCAAGACAGAAGCCCAGGGGGAAGTAGAGGCTGTCATAGACACGGGATGCACCTGGTGCCTGATCATCCTCCCCCTCTGTCAGAAGCTAGGCATTCGGACTAAACCCCATAAGCTTCGAACAAGTCGATGGGTCACTAATTGGGGGAGCCCCTGCCACCCTGGTCACCAAACTCGTACAGCTGGAGATAGGTCGCCACTGGGAGCTCATCCAGTTCATTGTGGCACCAAAAATGACTGAAACGGTCATCCTGGGGCTGGCATGGCTGGACAAATGGGGTCCGACCATCTCGTGGGAAGATGGCTACCGGAAAATAAAGCTGGGACTAGGCCCTCTCCCGCCTCCTGACCCTGCGGGGGAAGGACCAGTCAGGCTGCTAGAGTGCGAAAAAGCAGCTGCTACCATGGAACCATGTCCGGGAAGGCCCCAGGTCCCCAGAGAATACTATGACTTGCCTGAAGTGTTTAGTGAGGAGGAATGCAATGCCCTACTGTTTTACCACCCCACAGACTGTGCCATAGAGTTTGTGCCAGGAGCCAAACTGCCCAAACTGAAGATGTACTGTACTCCATAACCCCAAAAGGGATGACTGAATTAAGGGACTACATCAACACTAACTTGGCCCAAGGATTCAACCAACTGTCTAAATCCAGAGTAGCCACCCCAATCCTCTTTAAAGAGAAGAAAGATGTGTCAGTGCGATTATACGTTGATTTTAGGGGTATTGATGCTATGTGCGTGGAAAACACCTACTCACTGCCCCTCATGAAGGACATGCATTTAGCAAAAGGGAAGGTGTTCACCACACTAGACCTGCAGGAGGCATACTACAGGGTGCGGATAAAGGAGGGCGATGAGTGGAAAATTGCCTTTAACTGCCCATTAGGCAGCTTCCAATTCAAAGTAATGCCTTTAGGATTACAAGTGGACCTGGCAGTCTTCATGCAGTTAATAAATGAGGTACTACATGAGCACCTGTATAAAGGAGTCCTTGTGTACTTGAATGACATTCTCATTTTCAAAGAAACCCTAGAAGAACACATCAAACTGGTGCGCCAAGTCCTGAAAAAACTCCTTGCGGATAAGCTATACACGAAGCTGTCAAAATGCAAATTCCACAAGACGAGCCTGGACTATCTGGGCTACCGAGGGTCAAACAAGGGGGTTGAAATGGACCCAGCTAAAGTTAAAGTGGTCTTAGACTGGCAACCCCCTTGCACCCTAAAGCAGCTTCAGAGCTTCTTGGGGTTCGCCAACTTCTACAGGCAATTCATCCCCTCCTTCATGGAAATCACCCTGCCCATCACCAAGCTATTAAAAACAGGGGGGTGTCTGCAGCAACCACATCCACGCCAACCCCTAAACTGGATTTTAAAATGCCCGTGGGTTTTCGAGGCTCTGAAGGCCTTGTTTGCCAAGGAGCCAATCCTCAGGCACCCTGATCCAGAACAGCCCTTCGTCATCCAAGGCGACACCAGTGATGTAGCCATTGCAGCAGTTCTCCTCCAGAAGAATGCCAACGGGAACCGTCAAACCTGCGCATACGCCTCCAAAAATTGAAGAGACCAAGAGGAGGTGGGTGTGTGGGAGAAAGAAGCCTGTGCGGTCTGTTGAGCTGGAGACACTTCCTTGAGGGCAGTCACGCCCCATTTGAAGTGTGGACTGACCATAAGAACCTAGAGGTGCAAAACCCCCCATGAAGGCTTTCCCCAAAGCAAGTCTGCTGAGCACAGTACTTCAAACAGTTCAACTTCGAGCTGAAGTACATCCCAGGGGGGGGGGCAACAACAGCCTGGCAGATGCCCTATCGTGCAATCCACAATACGACAGCAAACATGAAGAGGTGGTCCACGCCATGATTCCCCCCTCCCAACCTGCCTTGCAAGCCATGACCCACAGGCAGGCCAAACGATAGGGAGCTACAAGCGGGGGTGGGATGACCCAAAGACTGAGGGATGAACTGCCAGCCAACCTGTGGTACAATGACAACAAGGAGGCACTGACCCTAAGAGATGGACTAGCTTGGAAAGGCTCGAAGTTGTAAGTTCCCACAAGCCTGTGACTCCAAGTTCTTCAGCAGAGTCATGACTCTAAGCAGGCGGGGCACTTTGGTTACTTAAAAACCCTGCCAGAAGGCAGTTTTGGTGGCCGAAAATGAAAAGTGACATTGAGGACTATGTCAAGAGCTGTGCCACTTACGCAGCCATGAAGAAAAGGCCAGGGAAACCTCCAGGGCTACTGCAGCAGGCCCCTCAGGCCCTGGGAGAGGAGATTGCCATGGACTTCATTGTGGAGCTCCTAGAAAGTGGGGGAAATACAGTCATTTGGACCGTAATAGATTTATTTTCAAAACAAGCCCATTTCACTGCTTGTCCGGGGCTCCCGTCAGCAAGACAGCTGGCCAGGTTGTTTATAAAACAAATGTATAGGTTGCATGGCATTCCCCGCAGAATTATTTCTGATAGGGGTGTCCAATTCACAGCAAAATTCTGGAGTGTGTTCGTTAGGTCCATTGAGTCTTCGCAGGTACTTAGCTCAGCTTGCTATCAGAGTACAAATGGTGCAGCGGAATACACAAACACCATGATAGAGCAGTACTTAAGATGCTATGTCAATTACCAGCAGTCCAACTGGGCAGAGTTATTGCCGTTCACTGAGGTGGCTTACAATAATGTGGTGCACAGCAGCACCGGCCTGACCCCTTTCCAGGCCACCAGTGGCATGGAATTCATCCCCATGCCTGAGCTCCCTAGGGAGCCTCCCTCTTCCATGTTGCTAAATGAGTGAATGCAGTCCCTGAAGAAAGGGTGGGAAAATACCAAGCGGGCTTTGCGAGAAGCAGCAAAAACTCATAAAGCGCAAGCTGACAAGCACCCCAGCCCCCAAGAGCGGGGCAGGGGAAGATGCATTATGAGGTAAAGAAAATTTTGGATTCAAAATTGCATAGTGGCCAATTGCAGTACCTTGTACAAGGAATACCCCCTATCTGAGGCCACATGGGTCAAGAGCTGGGATGTAAAGGCAGATAGGTTGGTCAAATAGTTTCATGACGAGTTCCCCCAGAAACCTAAGGGACCTCCAGAGGGAGGGGGGGTTGAGTTGAGCCTTGACTAACTTCTCCCTGTATGTTTTTGTCTTGCAGGTAGTCCTCTTCAACTGAGGGGAGCAGCCTGTCAACCTTGAAGCTGACCTAACTGGAGCCATCTTGGAGATTCAGTGTTGCCACACTGGAGCTGTGGGATAGGGATGGGGGATTAGAGATAGCTGGGGTTGTGTAGCCAAAATAAAATACTTTCTCTTGGGAACCAAGGACATTCTCACACCTGGATCATGGAAGGAGGAGAAAATATTTCTCTTTTAATTAGGTGAAAAACATGGGAACCTTCAGAGTCTGTTTTCACCAGATCTGTGCCAATATGGTATTTCCAATAAAGTTATTCTTTGAGGAATTCACCTGCCTCGGAGTTTTGCTTGCTATGGGATTATTACTTGGAACCCTGATACTAAGTATATGAGGACCCCTTTGTATAGGTGTTCATGCAGCACCTCATTGATTAGTTGCATGAATACTGCAGGGCCCCCCTGCAGGCTGAAGGTCATGACTTTAAATTGGAAACTCCCAAGGGGGCAATTGAATGCGGTTTTCCACTCGTCCCCTTCCTTAATTCTCACTCGGTAGTATGCCTCTTGCAGGTCTAGTTTGGTGAAGATTTTCCTCTTTGCTAGGTAGGCTAGCATATCTTTTATTAGGGGGAGTGGGTACATATTTTCCACGCAGACCCCATTAATTCCTCTAAAGTCAACGCACAGCCTCATCAACCTGTCCTTTTTCTCTTTGAACAGCACTGATGCGGCCACCCTAGGCTTTGCTGGCTGTATGAACCCTCTGGCCAGGTTTTTATCAATATACTCCCTTAACTCCTTCATTTCCCTTGGAGTCATGGAGTACAGATTTGGTTTGGGTAGCTTCGCCCATGGCACAATCTCTATTGCACAGTTGGTGGGCCGGTGAGGGGGCAGCGCATTGCACTCTGCCTCGCTGAAAACGTCTGTGAGGTCTCGGTATTCATTGGGAATCAGGGGTGTTCCTGGGAGCTGTTCAGATGTGGCTTTTGCTTTTTTTTTTTTTTCCAGAACTGGAGTGACTTTTATTCTCTATCTAATCTACAGCTATCACTTTTTAAAAAAAAATACTTTTTATTGAGTTTTTTCACATTAAAAAGACAAAACATAATTTCACTAATACAGCTTGTCGCTATCAGAAGTTTCTTCTTCATTCTACATTTTCCGTATTTCAGGCTCTTATTCTTAACTTAAACATTCTTATTTCTATTTACAATTTTATACATATTACTTTTTTATAATCATTGTGTTCGAGTGTGTTTTTTTTTTCTTGCTTTTTTGGGTGAATGTGATTCTCGCTGCAGTAATTATATGTTGAATAATATAGTAAATTTCCTTTCTCATGTTAACTTTTATTATTCCTAGAAGAAACAGTTCTGGTCTCATCTCAATTTTCTGTTCCGTAATCTCCTCAATCGATTTTTTAATTTTCCCCCAGTATTTCTTTGCATTGGGACATGTCCACCACATGTGGACATGTCCCTTGTGTGTGATTACATTTCCAACAATTGGGTGATATGGATGGATACATTTTGGCCAATCTTGCTGGTGGTAGATGCCATCTATAAAACATTTTATATGTGTTTTCTTTATATGCGGCCGACATTGTCAATTTGTAATTTTTTTTCCAAATTTGTTCCCAATACTCTAATTTAATGTTGTACCCAAAGTTTTTGGCCCATGATATCATTGATTCTTTTACAACTTCCTCCTCCATTTTACATTTTATATACCTTAGTCATCATTTTTTCTTCTGTGCCTGTTAATACCTTGTCGATTTCTTGTTGCTCATTTTGAAAACCCTGTTGTTTCAAGTCCTTTTTATATTTTGTTTGTAGGTAAGGCCACCAGTCTATCTTAATTCCCTGTGTTTGCAATTCCTGATTTGATTTTAAATTTCCTTGTTTATCTAGCAATTCCTTATAGGTTACTATCTTATTTAAGTCTGTAGCATTTGGGTAAACCAATGCTTCCATAGTTGAAACCCATCTCGGAATTTTAATGTAAAATTTTTGTTTAATTTTCCTCCAAACTTCAAATAATGCATCTCTCACCTGGTGCCTATGAAAATATTTATGTGTTTTATCCTTTCCCTCCCACAGGAATGCATGCCAACCCCGTTGTAAATCGTGTCCTTCAATTGCTAATATTCTTCTGTTTTTTAACATTCTCTAATCCACATTGCTGCGGCCGCCTGGTAATACAGTTCCCAGTCTGGAAGGCCAAAGCCCCCTCTCAGTCTGGAATCCTGTAGTAATTTAAATTTTATCCTTGCCTTTTTCCCTTGCCATACAAATTTTAATGTTATTTTATTTAATTCTTCAAAAAAAGCTTTATTTAATTTTATTGGAATTGTTTGGAATAAGTATAGGATTTTAGGTAATAGGTTCATTTTAAGAGTGGCAATTATTTCCTACTAATGATAACTGTAATTTTGTCCAGTTTTCCAAATCTTTTCGAATCTGTGATAGTAGTTTGATATAATTGTCTTCTTTTATGGAGGAGCATTTTGCGGTCAGCCAGATCCCTAGGTATTTTGCTTTTTGGAATTCTAATCATCTTTATTCTTTATTTTGCTATGGGGAAGATTTTTGGTTATTATTTTTGTTTTATTTTTATTTATTTTTAGCCCTGCTACCTTCCCAAATTCCTGTAATTCTCTAATTAATGTTTCCCCCGTTTCCAGTGGGTCTTCAATTATAAATGTCATATCATCGGCAAATGCCTGTAATTTGTACTCCTCTTTTCTTGCTCTCAACCCTTTTATATCCTGATTTTCCCTAATTTGTTTTAACAAAATTTCTAGTGAAAGTATAAATAATAACGGTGATAACGGCCATCCTTGTCTGACCCCTTTTTCTATTTTAACTTTTTCTGTTGACTCTCCATTTAATAATATTTTGGCTGTTTGATTTGAATATATTGTTTTAATCATTTTAGTAAATTTCCCCCCAAATTTCATCATGTCTAATTGTATATTTAAAAATTGCCAATTCAAATTATCAAACGCTTTTTGTGCGTCAACCAGTATCAAGGCTAATTGTTTATCTGAATGTGCTTCGTAGTACTCTAATACATTTAATATAATTCTTGTATTATCCTTTATCTGTCGTTTGGGCAAAAATCCATTCTGATCTCTGTGGATAATTTTATTTAATATTGTTTTGAATCATTCCGCTATGATTGTTGCAAATATTTTATAGTCTACATTCAACAGTGAGATTGGCCAATAGTTTTGAATTTTTTGTGGATGTAGCTTTTGCTTTATCGCATCTCTAAGTGTCCTTCAGCCGCTGGACAGCTCCCCTCTCAGGACTGCTGGGAGGGGGAGAGGGCCTATCCCTAGCCTTAGCTTTCTTTCCCTGCCCCTTCCCACCAGATGGTGCGGGCCCACTTGTCTAGCCAGGAAAGTCCCAGGATCACCGCTTCGGTCATTTTTGGTGCCACCACGAAGTGGATGTTTTCCCAGTGCCTGCCCATCTCTAGCCTCACTGGTTCAGTGAGGAGCATGGTGGGGACTCCCCTATCAATGATCCGTCGACCTGTTCAAACTTTATGGGTCGGGTCAGGGTTCTCACCCTAATCCCTAGTTTCAGGACAGTTTGCAAGCTGATTAGGTAGAGGGTGCACCCCGAGTCTGTTATGAATTCTACATTCCCCTGGGCTCTGGATTTCAGTGCCATGATTTTCATTGGGGTGGCGAAGGGGCACCCCACTTCACTTACCATTGGGTTGTCCTCACCCTCGTCATCGCTGTCATAGGGCATTGACTGTTGGATGTCCCTAGCCGGAGTTCTCTCCCCATCACTTATGGGAGGAGAGACCTCAATGGCTTGGCGGGCGAACTTCCCCCTCTCTCTCGGCTTTCGTTGGGGTTCCTTTGCCTTGGTAGGCTCCAGCAACTTCCCCCTTGACTGGGGAGCGGGGGCGAGGCACTTGGCAGCCCAATGGCCTTGATGGCTGCAGCTTGATGGCAGTCCTGGAGCTCCGCTGGAGGGATCTGTGGATTGACTGGGGGTTGATCATCTCCACAGTTGTTGCTTCTCCAGTTGGGTCTTTGGCTTTGGTTCCGTGGCTCTGTGTCACTTGCATTGCTTGAGCTCAAGGTCCATTGCTACTGCCATCTGGTACCACTAATGGATCTGGTCAGGGACCCCTCGGTAAACGTATGCATTTAGCAGCTCACGGTCCAAGCCTTCTCTGAAGGAGTAGACCAATAGCCTCTCCGGCCACTGCTGCAGCCTCCCAGCTACTCTCCAGAATTCTTGGACGTACTCTTTGATGGGCTGGTCCCTTTGTTTTAGTTCACGGATTTCGGCTTCAGCTTGCAGGGCCTGGGAGTCGTCCTCAGCTCTTAAAGGAAGGTGTCCATGTTCCCCAGTTCTAGTGCGCCCTCATCATGGAGTTGGGTCACCCACTCCACTGCTTCCCCCTCCAGGTTTGTGGTCACTGTGTGGACTATTGCTTGGCCACTCCAGTGGTCAGCTGCATGGTCATCTATATGAGCCCATACCTGATTCAGAAAGAAAGCCAGAAAGAAAGCCAGTCCCTGTCGAAGGTGGCTTTCATCGGAGGAGGTGTGGCTAGGCGAGGAGGAGGATGACGGGGTTGCAGCGGTGCCCAAGCTGGGAGCCAATGGTCAGGGACCCAGCTGGCCCCAAGGTAGTATGCCCATGGTGGGGGACCCTGCCATCCCAGGGGATAATGCACCTGGCTGGGCAGGCTCGTCACCCGATAGTGGTGTGGTGGGCTTTGTTGCGGGGCCGGGCTCAACTGCGCTGACTGCGGCAGAGAGGGCTAGCCGGCTGTTTTACTGCTGCTGGAGCCAGTCCGTAGTGGGGTGGGAACGTCAGAGTAGGTTGGCTCAGGATGCCGGGCTGTTTGAACCTGCACGCCTGCCCCATCCCCTTGATTCTCATCCGGTCAAACCTCTCCTGCAGGGTCTCCACTGCCTACCCTGGGTAAGCTGTCAGGTATCTCCATTCTCCAGACTCGTCAGCCAGGTTCACTTCAGAGTTGACAAATAATTTAACTACTAATATTTTTATGATCAGTTTCACAGAAATGTTACTAACATGTGATGTCCAGTTTCTAGAACATTCTACAGAAGATAAAATATTAGCTTGCTCCTTTTCTTATCACTATGTCCTCTAAAGTGCATTCTGAATGCATATTGCTCTAGAACAAAATATCCAAAAAATAAAATGTTCGTTAGCAATAACTAAAGCTGTTGTTTGCCAAAAATAAAACTGTGCTATGAAAAAATGAATCTAGCAAACAAATTAAAAGGGAACAGAAAGTTCAATTTTTAGATTAATGAACCTTCCTCAATTTAATCTTTAAAAGTTTCTGTATTATATATGCTGTGTGTGTGTGTGTGTGTGTGTGTGTGTATACCATGTTGGATAAATATTATTTGAAAATAAGAACATGGAACTTTCATACAATAATAATATTTGACTAGTATGCACTTTTTCCAAGGAGACTAGAGAATATAATGTGTCTCAGACATATAGAACCCAGCTCCTTTCAGCAACAATACTACAGCATGCTAAGAAACATGCTAGATTTTTTAAAGTAATCACTAATACGTAATCACTAACTCATCAGAATGCAACTTTAGTGTATATAAGTTCGTTTAGTGTACAGTATATCAGATACATATATCTATTGCTATACAAACAACAAAGAAAAAAATTCAGATGCTCCTCTACTTACAACTGGTCACTTAGCGACCATTCAAAATCACAACCTACCTGAAAAAGGAGATTTATGAGCCAGATGCGAAGTTTTGATGGTTGCCTCCCCCCGTAGTCACATGACTACACTTTGGGCACTTGGCAACATAGCCACATTTATGGCCATCTGCAACATCCCGCAATATTGTGACGATATTTTATGAAGTTTTGCCAAAAACTGGCATTTCTGAGTTTTGGCAAAACCACCCCATAACAAACAATGGATTTGTTTAACGACTGTGGCATCTGTACTTGTGACCATCACAAAAAAGTTATAAAATTGGGTTAATCACGTGGCTGACTGATTTTACAACTTATGATCATGAGTAGGATCCTCTCTTTTACCCCATCAGCCATTTCCAATATATAGTACCCCCACTGGGGCTCCAAAACACCTGGCAGAACTAGGTTTTGAAATACTTCTAGTAAGCCTCTAGAAAAGGCTCCTCTAGACCTCACCAGATGAAATTCTTTAACTGATGGGATCCATAGAAAGTGTCTTCTGCTGGAATGAGTGGGATGGATGAATCCCATTGGGGTGAGGTGGCTTTTCAGATATATTCAGGATTTTTGTAGTCTTCTTAATGCTAGATCTTTTAAAAGAAGTCTCATTACTATTTACTAAATTTATATGCTGCCCAGAATTGCTTTGTAGAATAAGGTGGGTAGCATATAAATGTAATAAATGAAATTATTGGGTTTTAATAGTTACTTCAGATTTTATTATATTTGTAAATTATTTAAACATGTTTGCATGGGCTCAGGGACGCAGTACCAAATTGTACCTTTTATCAAACTGATTATAAACAATAACATAACACAGTTGCCAAAATGGTCACTGGAACATTGTAAAACTTATCATATACTAGCAATGAAAAATGGATGGGAACATAGAGTTGAAAAAGTAGTAAAAAAATAAGCTGGTTAAAATATCGTGGGAATTCTGAATACAGACTAATAAAGTATTGGCTCATATCACACCAGACATACCGGTAACTGTGGTTAAAAAGAAGAAACTGTGGATATTTGATGTGACAATGCTAAGGAATATGAGAATTCAAAATAATTGGAGAAATCATGAAGTATCAAGAGCTGAAAATCGAAGTTGAAAGATTATAACATAAACTGGCCCTGGTGTTTCCAGTACTTATCAGCACACTGGGTGCTATATCATAAAAATCTGGGACAGCACTTAGAAAATATGTACATTGACAAAATTCCATTTGTCAATTGCAAAACAATTAATATATGTGCAAATCCAAGCAAAACTGTTGATCTGCACATATATTACTGTAGTGATGGTGAACCTTTTTGGTTCAGCATGTCAAAAATTCAGAAAAAGTCTAACTCCTTCTGCTGGCATGTTGCACAACCCCCTGAAAAAAAAAGAGAAACGATTTCTATCATCCTGTCCATATAGGCCACCCTGAATATGGCACTTGGCAGTAGCCCCAAGACTAGGCCTAAAATGGAGTCCTACTGCTGCAACACAAAAAACCTGTCTCATGCCATTCCCCAAGGAGCATGAGCGTGATAGCCTTCACTGTCCAGTGCTCCCCAGAATCTACAATGTGCTGCTTACCTTCAGGTGGCATTCTTTTTCTGTTGACCTGTCCCTGCAGCCTATATGAGTCTGCTCCAAGTCACACAAGGCCAGCTTTGGAGAAATCTCTTCTGCAGCCTCTGCAGCCTCCAAAAATCATGTGAAACCATGCTCCATTACCACGTAACTTCTCAAGGGTCCTGAGACCACATAAGAGCACATCCTATTCTCATGCAGCCTCTGCAGATTCCACAAATTGTGTGAGAATGGGGAATGCTTTTGAGAATACTTCTTAGATGTTGGTGAATGCTGGTGTGTCACCCAAAACATATGGTGTGTCACTTTAAACATATGTATCACAGGGTTGGGTTCCAAAATTTTTTACTACCACTCTGTGGGCGTGGCTTAATTTTGTGGGAGTGGCTTGATGGCCATGTGACCGGTTGGGAGTGGCTTGGCGGTTGTGTGACCGGGTGGGAGTGGCCAACTTGTAAAATGTGGTGAAAAAGTGACTTATGACCATTTTTCACACTTAACGACCGCAGGTCGTTAAGTGTGAAAAATGGTCATAAGTCACTTTTTTCACTGCCATTGTAACTTTGAACAGTCACTAAATGACTAGTTGTAAGTCAAGGACCAACCTGCACTTAAAGCCACACACAGATGAACATATGAAAGGA
>QLTV01003765.1:238230-281946 GCA_003457575.1 Thermophis baileyi | reverse complement strand
GAAAAGGGACGGGGGGAGGGCAGGTGGAGGATGAGCGGCCCGAGCCGGTGAGCGAGTGAGGGAGGCGGGGGTGGGAGGCAGAGCCGAAGGGGCAGTGAGACCAACCCGCAGCCTGGCGCTCTCTAGCTGATTGCAGGGCTCTGCAACATCAGTAGCTGCAGAGGCACAAGCAGCGAGTGCCCGAGAGTCACGGCGCACCAGCACCTCCGCTGCGAGGAAGAGGTGGGGAGCCTCGATCCCTGCCTCGCCGCCTCATCGCAGGCAGAAGCGCATTTCAAAATGCTGCCATAGGCAGAGCCCAGAGGAGCTGAGCCAGTCTCGTGGGGTGTGCATACACCCGCCTCTCGCTTGCTCTCTCTCTCGCTCTCTCTCCCCAGCCAAAAGAGTGCCCGCCACAAAAAGAGTGGCTCCCAGCCAGGAGAGAGCGAGCGAGAGAGCAAGCGAGAGGTGGGTGTGCACACACACTGCGGGACTGGTTCAGCTCCTCTGGGCTCTGCCTCTGGCAGCATTTTGAAACGCGCTCTTGCCTGCAAGGAAGAGGTGGGGAACCTCGATCCCTGCCTCACCACCTCATCGCAGGCAGGAGCACGTTTCAAAATGCTGCCGTAGGCAGAGCCCAGAGGAGCCGAGCCAGTGCCGTGGGGTGTGCATGCACTCGTCTCTCGCTTGCTCTCTCTCTCTTGCTCTCTCTCTCTCCCAGCCAAGAGTGCCCGCCGCAAAAAGAGCAGCTCCCGGCTGGGAGAGAGCAAGCAAGAGGTGGGTGCATGCACACCCTGTGGGACTGGCTCAGCTCCTCTGGGCTCTGCCTCCGGCAGCGCTTTGAAATGTGCTCCTGCCTCCGAGGAAGAGGAGGGGAGCCTCGATCCCTGCCTCGCTGCCTCATCGCAGGCAGGAGCGCATTTCAAAATGCTGCCATAGGCAGAGCCCAGAGGAGCCGAGCCAGTCCCACAGGGTGTGCATGCACCCGCCTCTTGCTTGCTCTCGCTCTCTCTCTCCTGGCCAAAAGAGTGCCCATCGCAAAAAGAGCGGCTCCCGGCATGTCCCCCCCTTTCCCCGCAAAGTAGTTGGGGGGGCTTATTTGGGGGGGGCTTATTTAGCGCATGCGCTGAAAAGCCTGATTGGCCTTATTATGGGGATATGTATTATTTTCAGGGAAACACAGTAACATGGTATATGTATATGCAGATACAATCTAGATATGAAAAAGATGTTAAACAGGGTTTTTATATGGAATTAACAGAATTAGACAAAATTCTAATAGGAACGGAAGAAAAACTAATAAAAAAACTGTATAGTTATTTATTAAGGATAAAATTGGAAGAACAACAAGTGAAAGCAACAATGATAGCATGGGAAAAAAATGTTGGTTATACGATAGAATTGGATAAATGGGAGAAGGTGTGGGATAGAAACTATAAATTGACAATGTCAACCGCATATAAAGAGAATTTGTATAAGATGTTTTACAGATGGCACCTACCACCGGCGAGATTGGCAAGGATGTTTAAGGATAAATCAGAGAAATGTTGGAAATGTCACCAAATTCCAAATGTTTTTGTTAGGAATTTTACCGGAAATATATCAAAAAGCAAATCTATATTTGATCATACATGTGTTAACAGCTGCTAGAATTGTATTTGCACAACATTGGAAAAGTGGAGAGATTCCTAATGAGGAGAATGTGATAAGAAAAATATTAGAATGTGCAGAAATGAATAGATTGACTCTAGCGATCAAAGGGAAACAACAAACTGAATATTATGAGATTTGGGAGGTATTTTATAAATGGTTGGAGAATAAAAAAGGGTTTTGGAACTGAAGGTTAAAAATAGAAAAATATGTATTAAGATAAAGAATAAATAAATAAATAAAACAATAGATAGATTATAAGAACTAAGAATAATAATGTAAAATGTGAACAAGCTATAATGAAGATAAGATAATGTTGAAATGTTTAAATATTTGAATATTGAGAATTTAATGAAACAATAGAAATGAAAAGAAGATGGAAAAGGAAAGAGGATGTCGCACAGAGAGATTTGTAACCAGACGACACACTGCTGATGGATGAATGAAATGTATATTTTGTATTTGTAATAAAAAATAAAAAACTTTAAAAAAAAAAAAGCAACTGTGTCTTCACCATTCAGTCTGAATATTTCTCCCATTTTTATCCTCCTAAACTGCCAGGTCTCAAAAGTGTCCACCCAAGCCCCTATCTCCCTTTCAAAAGTATCTTCCAGGTTATCCAATTCCATTTTTAAATCTCTTAAGGTACTTTTCCCTTGGTTTATTTCATCAGTCATTATTATCTTTATCATCTTCTTCTTCTCATCTTCTTGCTTTATTTGCTGGTTTGTCTGTTCTATCTTTTCCTCCATTCTTTCTGCTGTCTCCTCTCTTTCCTGGACTCTTTGATCTTCATTCATTGACAGTTGTAGTATATTTTCTATTTCCCCATTTATGCCTTGCAATAGGTTCTTTATCTCTCTGTGATTCTTTGTCATAGTATCCCTAATGCTTTGAAACATCAACACCATTTCTTTTGAAATCTCACTCATTTCCCCCTGGTGGAGCATCTTGTCTTATTTTAGTAAGTCCCGCTCTTACTCAATAGTCCAAAAACAATATATTCAAGTCCAATGTTGCTCCTCAGAAAGTTCAATAATCATAGTTCTTTACATCTCAGGATTATTAATCTGTTCCATTTAAGTAGTCCAGGCAGCTTTCTAAAAATCAAAAGTCACTTTACTTTACTTAAAGCTTTTCCTTATTCTCACAATAGAGTCCAATAATCATAAAGTAGATAGTTATAGAACAGTGAGTATCATCACAGTCTTCCAGATGAATGTTTTTTTATTTCTCTTATCAGGAATTTTCCTAGGCTTGTAGGTGTATGGTATATTTTCCATTCACCAGTAGTTGGCACCCTCAGCTTAGGTTTCAGCGTTGTTTCAAGTCTGATAAATTGATTAATCCAATTTTAGTTCAATTTATGGAAACAAAGTCGGCTATTCAAGTAGATAGGTCCAGCATTTTATAATGCCTTTCCAAAACAATGCCTACCCAGTTTAAAAATCCAATTTTCTATGTTTTAAAAGGTCTTTAGCTTTTCTCCCCTTAGTTCCTTTCTTTTGGGTCTAGGATTTTTCTCTCTATGGTTGTTTGCCGCTTTAAGAAATAGTTCTAAGAGTCTCTTTTCCTGGATTTTCCTCTTTTATTTATTTTAAAGTTAGGGTCTAAATAAAAAAGGGATCTTCTCACCCAGCTCCAGGTCACTGTTCATCTACACCACTCCTGCACATTTCTTTGTTGCCTTGGCTGTCCCAGCTTCATGGCAGCCATGACTGCCTCTTCTCATCATGGATGAGAGGGAAGAAGCCCTGAGTTGAACGAAAGAGTTGCTGCTCTCCGCGACCTGCAGGGCGCCCCTCTTTTCTTCACCACCCCTAAAGGGTGGCTTTAGCTCCTTTCGGAGCCCTCCAACAAGGAGAACTTGGCACGGGAGCGCGGAGACCTGCTCCTCACATCCGATCTCGCCGCTACATCAGCTGGAAGTCTCTGGACAATAAATCTTTTTGATATGTACAGGTGCTGAAGCAGGGGCTGGCAAGCAAATAGTTGCTTTAACTGTTTGAATGCTGATTGGTGTGCTTGAGCCCAAACAAATGTATATTTAAAAATGAGCCCAAACAAATGTAACTCCTTTCTTAGTCAATTGGGTCAGTGGTTTGGCTTTATGAGCAAAGCCTTGTATAAATTTCCTATAGAAGTTAGCAAAGCCCAGAAAGTGTTGGACATCTTTGGCTGGGCAAGGGGCTTACCAGTCAGGTACAGTTTGGACCTTTTAGGGGTCCATCTGGATGCCTCTTGTGAAAATACGGTAGCCCAAGAAGTCTAGTTGTTGCAAACCAAAGGCACATTTTTCTGGCTCACCAAAGAGGTGGTTATCTCTTAGTCTACTGAGGACTGCACGCACATGGTCTGTGTGCTAAGCTTCATTCTCAGAGTAGATTAAAATAACAAATATAAGACCACAAATTTATCTATCAAATCTTGAAAAATTTTGTTCATTAATCTAGAAAATATGGCTGGGGTGTTACACAGACCAAAAGACAGCATTGTGTCTTCAAATTTGCCACAGCTGGTGTTAAAGGTGGTTAAATATTCATGCCCTTCTTATATTCGAATAAGATTGTAAGAATTACGGAGGTCTAGTCTTGTAAAAATGCTTGCTTTCTGTAGTCTATCTAATAGGTCTGGAATTAATGGCAGTGGATAATGGTCTCTTACTATGACTATGTATAAAGCCTTGTAATCATAGACCATTCTCAGTGGGAATTTCTCACCATCATCAGGCTCACTGGGGTTTTGCTTCTTGGGTACTAAGAAAGTGGGAACTGAGGCAGGAGGGTCTTATAAATCCCTTTTTCAAATTATAGTCCAAATATTGTTTTAAAGCTTCTAATTCTGTAGTAGACATTTGACATTGCCTCTTGGTGGCAATTTTGGCACTAGGGATCAGGTTTATGGTGCAATCACAATCTCTGTGTGGAGGGAGGGCCGAGGCTTCCTCCTCCCCGAACACATCAGCAAAGTCTTCATATTTACTTGGCAAATTGGGAATCTCTCTGTGAACAATTAAGGGGAGCTGATGGGGGTTTTTGGAGGGCCGATCACAGTGAGAAAGGCATTCAGGATTTTTAAATTCAATAGACCAGTTTTTCCACTTTATAGTGGGGTTGTAGCAGCGGTGGGTTGCTACCGGTATGGCCCGGATCTACGAACTGGTAGCAGCAGCGGCAGGAGGCTCCGCCCACCCACGCTGGATGCTTCTGTGCATGCGCAGAAGTGTCACGCGTGCGTGCGTGAACCGGTAGCAATGGGATTTGCAACCCATTACTGGGTTGTAGTATTGTAATCAAGTGGTTCCCAGCACTATTGGAAGATCTATGTGATCTGCTATGAAGAAGGTCAACTCTTCAGAATGCTGATCTATTATTAACTTCAAAGGCATTGTGGCATGAGCAATGGAGCCTGCTTTTAAAATTTGGCCATCAATAGTTATCACTGGCAATGGAGATTTCATAGGAACTGTAGGTACCTTAAGTTTCTGAACTGTGGCCAGGCTTACGAATTCAGAGGTTGACTCAGAATCTATCAAAACAGGGATGGTGGTGTCCTGACCACTGGGAAGTGTCAGAGTAGAATCAAATTTTATTAACATACTTGAGAGTGGAGGTAATTGAGCTCCATTCAATGCTTGGATCCCCTGCACCCCAATGAGCTTGTGGAGGGAGGGCATTTCTCATTTCCCTGGCTTATTGTCCAGGCAGTAAGTAATGGAGGCATTGCTAGGTTGTCTATTATCTCTCCTGGGAGATTTAGTAGGGCAATTATTGACCATGTGGCCAGGCTCTCCGCAATAGAAACACAGGGATAGTTGTCTGCGCCTTTGCCATTCTGCTCTCAGGGATTGTCTGGTGGCTCCAATTTGCATCAGCTCTTCAGTGTCCAAATCCAAGGTGACAGGGTGGCTAGGGATGGTGATGGGGAAAGTTAGCTTTGGAAGCAGTTGGCTAGGGCTGCAAAAAAAAGTTCTGTGAGTCAAGACTCAGCTGTCTCCTATCATCTGTTTATAATACAATCCTTTCAGCAATTCCAATAAGGTTCCTGTGACCCTGAGGGCATAGATTAACCTTCAAGTGGCCTCAATGACTCTCAAAAAGATTGCTAACGAGCAGATGACTTCAAGGACTATATATTCTAACATCCTTCACCATCCACTCAGACCTGAAGAAGCTTCTTGGATGAGAAGCGAAACGTCCTCAAGGAAAAACAAAGTCCAGTTGCCGTTTGAAAAAGCACTTTTGGGACAAATATGACATGGTTATCTAGCTAGCACGCAGAGTCAATTCAGCATACCACTCAACACAGTATTAGGAAAAATCATTTCATATAATCTATGACAAAATGATAAATTGGATCTGTATTATAGTTTCTGTATTATAAGCTCATAAAACAGCATTTAATTTGGAGTGCCATATTGTAAAATTCATGACACAAGAAACCATGACAAAAATAAATAGAGCAGGATACAAGAAGTGGGCTTGCAAATCAAAAATATTAGCACCTCTTTTGTTGCACGCAGAGCCTTCCGGGTAGGTAAGATAAGGCAGCAGACACATTTAATTTACTATTAATAACTCAAAAAAACTTTCCCCAAAATTGGCTCTGGTCGCATCCCTTTCTAGCATATGGACTTCAACGTATTTTCCAAAGCACATGTGGGAACCAAAACAAATGAACCAAATTCTGCACCCTTGCTTCAGAGAGATACCTGAATATATTTAAATACAATAACATATTCTATAATATGTATAAAGCTACTGCTTAATAAAAAAATAGTCATACTAACTATAATAAAACATAAATTCAATAAACATTTTATTGTAAAAGAAAATCACTATAAAATTCAGAAATATCAAAGTACACAAGTTTCTACATAAATGTATATGCCTGAAGAATTAGGTGAACTATTTGTTCAACAAGATACCACTGCAATACATTTCAGCTAAAACATACATCACATTATGCACTTTTCTTCTCCTCCTTTCCCACACTACTAGGAAAATAAACTAATACATTGCAATGCTTAAAGATTCAAATTCAGATTATCACTAGACCAAGAAATCACTACGTGAATTAGGACCAGCGCAAACTAGATTGCACCACAATCAAAGTTTTATTTCCATTATCCGTTAAAATGGGATACTTGAGGCGGTGCAGTGGTTCAGCGGTTAAGACACTGGGCTTGTTGGCTGGAAAGCCAGCAGCCTAAGTTCGAGACCTGAGCGCCATGCAACTGGGTGAGCTCCCATCCTTGCCCAGCTCCTGCCAACCTAGCAGTTTGAAAGCATACAAATGTGAGAAGATAAATAGATACCACTTTGGTGGGAAGGTAACAATGCTCCGTGATGTCATGCTGACCACATAACCACGGAAATGTCTTCGGACAGTGCTGGCTCAATGGCACTATCCCCTATAGTCAGCAATGACTAATGGAGTAAAATCCACTCCTTTCCCTTTTTTTATCCCTTTTTTAGCCAAATAGGTTGTGACTAAATGTATACACAATGCTTGTACATGTTTCAGTCTATACACCAATTTATTTTTATATCTTTGTAAAAATAATATTTTCCTAAACTATGTAGTGATATATGAATATGACTTTTACACTATCATTTTTTCATTTTCCAAATCCTTCAATAGAGTGTAAAGTTAATCTGTGTTTGTCCTCACCAGTCTATCTTGAAATGCAGAGAACCTCACACAAGCCAACAGTGCTCCTTTCCAGCTGATCAACTCCAAACTAATCTAATAACAGAGATGATGGCAAGTGAATATTGAGTAAACTTCAGGGTAGCACAATGCTATAGAGTACCTTTATGTCTACATTTAAAATGCACATATTTAATATTTATCTCCCAATTTACCAGTCAAAATTCTCAGTAGAGGCACTATTTTCAATCACAAATAGTACATTTTTCCAATAGCATATATTTGGATCACAGCATGAAATCTTAATGAGAAAAGAGATATAATGTGAAAGACTCTTGGTGGCTTACAATGAAATAAAAATTACAATATAAACATAAAAAATATAAATAGTAAGATTAAAACTAACAAAAAACAGCTGAGAAAAAAACAATGTACAATGGGTGTAGAAGTGGCATCTTCTTTAATCCATAGTAAATATTTTTCTTATCTCCATCGTACTCATTATGGGAGGTGCCAAAAAAGCAACTCACAAATAAAAGTAAATATATACGTGTCTCTGAATAATGTTGCAGGATCCAATCTGGGTCGGTCCCCAGGATCAGAGGTTTATTCTTTTAAGCTTTCGAATTCAAGTTCCCATCCCAGAGAACTTCTTTCTACCATAATGTAGAAGCTGAGGTGTATGTATGTACTGTATGTATGTGTGAATGTAGAGAGAAATTCTCTGAGGATGGGCTCCAGCATGAGTTTGAAAGCTCAGAAGACTAAACCACCTGATTCTGGTGACTGACCCAGATTGGATCCTGCGAAAAAACAACTGTTCACTTCAGTTATAAAGAGTAACTACTGTGAATTCTTTATCTCTTAATATGGCTTGGTTCAATGTCCACCTAAAGTTCTTCTTTACTCCTCTCCAAATCAATTTTACTGGATTGTGGTCCACCCAAACACTAGGTTCTATTTCCACCTCCAGAATATCAATTCTTAGTTCCGGGGACATCCATATCATATCAATTCTAGACCATGATTTGTGTATAAAATTTTGAATAAAATGTGTATTGGTTTTTTTTCAAATTTATTTCTCTCCAGACATCTTGTATACAAATTTCCTCCATCATTTTAAAAAATGTCTTAGGTAGTCTCTTTCTTTCTTTCTTCCCTAATTTAGTGCTTTTATAGTCTAGTGTTTCATCCACAATTGCATTAAAATCTCCAAGAAGGCAAATATTTTGATATTCCATTTCCAATTTTTTCTTGTGTAATGCTTGGTAAAAATGTACTTGCTTATTGTTTGGTGCATATATTGCTATTATCAAAATCTTTTTTTGATTAATTATTTCCACCATCAAAATTCTTCCTTCCTCAGAGGTGGGTCCCTCCTGGTTCAGACCGGTTTGCCCAAACTGGTAGTGACCCGCTGGTGACATCACAATGATGTCACAGATCCGATTTGGTCAGTGCCAGTCCGTGGGCACCGCCATCTTTTTTTTGAATTTTTTTTGAATTTTTTTGAATTTATTTTTTTTCTTCTGCACATGTGCAGAAGCTGAGTTTCCGGCACTGCACATGCGTCGCCATCTTGTTTTTGGCTTTTTTAAAAAAAATTAATTTTTTTTACTGCGCATGCGCATGCGCACACACGCAAAGTGCACACGTTCCCACAAGGTGCGCCCACACGGCGCGGGAGGAAGCGAACCAGCAGCGAGGTAAGTTAGAACCCACCCCTGTCATTCCTCATCTGAGTATATCTGTTTAGAATCCAATGATTCTTTAATATATAAGGCTACTCCTCTTTTTGTTTTGCTGTGCTGATGTAAAATATAATTTCCCAATTTTTGGGCATTTTACAAATTTATAGTGTTGTTTCTTTATGTGCGTTTCTTGCAAACAAATTATTTCTGTGTCCACTTTTTGTAATTGTGTAAATATTTTTCTTCGTTTAGCAGGGGAATTTAATCCATTTATATTCATTGAAAGAATCCCATTTCTTTTCTCCATCTTGCTTAATTATATTTGAGGTTTCATTTCCTACTGATTCTTCTCTGTCTTTGTTCTCTCATTAGTCCCTCTTCTTCTTACAGTTTCTTACAGGAACTGGGTATGGCTAGTCTAGTGAAGAGAAGGACCAGGGGAGACAAGATAGCAGTGTTCCAATATTTGAGGGGCTGCCACAGAGAGGAAGGGGTCAAACTATTTTCCAAGGCACCCGAAGGCCAGACAAGGAATAATGGATGGAAACTGATCAAGGAGAGATTCAACCTAGAAATAAGGAGAAATTTTCTGACAGTGAGAACAATCAACCAATGGAACAGCTTGCCTTCAGAAGTTGTGGGAGCTTCATCACTGGAAGCTTTCAAGAAGAGATTGGACTGTCATCTGTCAAAAATGGTGTGGGGTGGGGGGTTGGACTAGATGACCTACAAGATCCCTTCCAACTCTGTTAATCTAATCTAATCTATTATAATCTTGGTCAGTGTTTTCTTTCTCTTTGTCTTCTTCTTCATTTTGTATCACTGTATCTTCTGTTGGTTTTTCTTCCTGTTTTCTTTTGGGTTCCTTATCTTCTTGTGCGCCTTGTGTTTTCCGTTTAAAAATGCTTGCATGTCTCTCATAAAAATCCGCTGCCTTAAAAGTAGAATCCAGTCTATATTTTCTAGAATTCCAGTTAATTAGGATCCCCTCTGGAACCAGCCATCTAAAATTTATTCCTTTTTCATTCAGCTTTGTTGTCAAAAATTGATATTGTCTTCTTAGATCTCTTATCTTCCAGGGGATCTGTTTCAACACTGTGATTTCCTTTTTTCTATATTGTAGTGGTTCTTCCCTCACTCTCTTCAATATTTCATCCCTTATTGTTCTCTTGACAAATCTAACATGGACCTCTCTGGGCACTTTGTGTCTTCTAGCATAACTTGAGTTTAGCCTGTAAATTTGGTCAATCTCCTCCATTATTACAACTGTCAATTTGCAAAGCATCTGCCAGCATGTTCGTAATCACTTCCATTACATCTTCTTCCTTATCTTCAGGTATATTCCAAAATCTTATTATGTATGAAGCTTTCTCCATTTCTAATGTTGCTACTGCATCTTCCAGATTTTTGTTTGCCTGTGCCAATCTTTGGTTTTCTTCTTTTATTTCTTCCATCTTTTTTTCCATTTCTTCTGTTTTATCTTCTGTTTTCTGAATTCTTTGTTCATTCTTTGTAACTCTTTGTTGAAAATTTTCTACCTATATGTTAAGGACCTGTTTGTTTATCTTGTCTATTTTTTCTTCCATCTTGTGTTGATTATTTTTTATCTCACTTTTTATCTCATCGTGATTCTTTCTTATATCTTCTTTTTGTGAAGCAATTGCTTCCTGAATCATCTGCAATATTGTCTGCATTTCTTTTTGAAAGTTATTAGATTTTTCTTGCCTGAGCACTGAATCTATCAATCTTTGGTGTACAGGACTAGGAGCCCCAGAGGAAGGTGCTGAGGAGGAAGTCTTTTTACCAATTTTAGTGAGATTTGAGGCACTCGTTTTTATTTCCCCCCAGCAAATATTCAGTTCTTCAGGTAATAACTAATAATATATTAGTGTTGTCTAATATAGCCAACTTATCAACTTATCAAAAAGCAATTTAAATTACATCTTAAACCTTACAATTTTTAACTATACAATTTATACTCTTTCCTTTATCTATAGACTTTATACTCTAACAGTTTCCAATAATCCAATATTTGAGTCCACCAAAGCAAAATAAGGTTTTTAATCCAGCTCTCTCAGTCAAAGTTGCACTTCAACCAATATTTCTAATCCAAACTCCGAGATTTATATAACAAGCTTGTCTTGTCCAATCAATAAATCCAAGTCAATCGATGTTTGTAATCCGCAATAGCCTGTCGGCTTTAACTAATCCAAATGATAAATCCCACCAAATAATAAACAGTGCACCGCCTTGTTCTCTTTATTTGCCAGCTGTGTTTTATTCAGCTGATAGACTCTCGCTTCAAGGTCACAGGCAATTATTTATGTCTAGGCATTAGAGCCATATCTTCTGTTTACATATAAGACGTTTCAACAATTTTCCCCTCTTTACCACAAGGTGTCACTATCCCTCAATTAATTCTTCAGGACTTCGTAACACAAATAGAGTTTAGTGTTCTTTGATTAGTTATTTTGAATCGTCTTTGCTCTCCAAAGCTTTAATAAAACTTTAATAAAAGTTCTCAATGTTTGCCATATAAAGTTTTGTTTTTTTCTTATAAGTTCGCTCTGGTTTTCTATTTTAATTTCCCTTTCAGACCCCTCATTCGTTTGACTGCCATTTCTTTTCCTCTGGTGAAGGGGGGGTGTATTTTCCCGTTCCTCCAGTCGCGTCTGAGGGGCTTTTCTTTCTTTTGGGATTTTATCCGTTCCAGGAAGTATTCTTCAAAGGGATAGAGAAAAAATAGTCTTACCCAGCTTCAGAGCACGATGTTCATAATCTTTCTTTCAGAGCTTTTCTCTCCCCGGTTGTCGATAGCTTCAAGCAAGTTGCACAAGTGCAGCTAGCCCTTTCTCCTGACAGTTTGGCGGCTTCCCTGGATCGAACGTAATCTACAGGATTTCCACCTCTATTGTCGCCTCTACGGGGCAACTTTGACCCCCTTGGGGACCTCTGGCAAGATGAAATCAATCGCGGAAAGCCGAGCCCAGCTTCCCCTCAACTGTACCGCCATGACACCAAACCGTAAATCTCTTTTAATTTAGACAAATTTGAATATTCTGTTTCAATACTATCATATATATACTGAACAGTACTAAACATAATACTGATTCAATATTTTAATTGGCTTGGCACAATTGTTTTCACAGGACTATTTTTTTTAATGTGTTTTGATAAAGAAAAATGAGATAAATTAAGACAAAACCTGTAACACACAATTAGTATTTGTGACAGAATAATAAACTGTTCAGAACCATAATATCAAAAAATTGTTATGGGATCAGCAAACCAGAACTTGACAATTTATCTTCAGAAGAGATAATCTGGACATCTTGCTTTTGTGCAACTCTACCAAGGGTATACATAAAGATCTGAATCACCTCTTTCCCTTTGACTTATTAAATATATCCACACATTAAATATAAAAATTAATGTTGCAGTATAGGAAAGAAGAATCTCATGGATATCCCATATTTGCACCATTCAGGCAAAAGCCGTTTAAATGAATTTTTTTCAGAAGTAGTTAAAGTAGAATTATACTGTATATCTGTGTGACTTTCAGCTGAACTTACTGGTTACCTTAAAGGCAGCTTGAAATGATCATCTGGGGTACATTAATCTCTGTATTAGTCTATTTTTATTTCTGAAATACGGCAGTCATTGATCACATTTAGGCAAAAGGTAGTTCAAAGTGATTTTATTCTCAAATCCACTTTTTATTGGTTAGAAAGAAAACATAATGGATCATGTTAAATGTTATATAAATACATATCATTCTAAAAAATATTTGGCATCAAAATTCCACTAGCATATTTATTCAGTGGTTATTTTGGAATTTCTAAAGGAGAGACCAAAGTCTTTTTTTTTTATTTTTACTATAACCATTTTAGCAGGAAATTTAAACAACCTCACCAAAGCTACATTACTTTTTTTTCTAAACTGGGTGCACATAAATGTATATCAAACAACTTACCTGACAAAAGCATAGGTTGGTGACAGTCTAGGTCTGTGTTTAGAGACATACGACCACCTTTTGCCAGTCTATCGAAGAGTAAAGTTATGTGCTTCTTCAATCTATTAGTATCCTTGGGGATACATAATTGATTAAAAAGTGTAAGAGCATGGTCTTTAGAACTCTTGGACAGACATGTTTTTAACAAATGAGAGATAGAAGCATCCACACTTTCTTCCCAACCCTGCAAAAAAATCAGAAAAAATATTTATAAATTAGATATGATTTACATAATGAATTTGGTTTATTGCGTTGGATAAAAGAACAAAATAAAAATTAGAAAAATAAAAAATAAAGAAAGAAATACATACACAGAACCCTTAAATATTCAAATTCGATTAACTTTAACACATTTAAAATTCCTTATGTGTCTAATTACACTTGGTCAAATAAAGTGTTCAATTCAATTCAATTCAGTTTAATAATACTGGTTTTTCCATTCTTTTTGTGGGAATTATTTGACATAAATAAGAGTATATTTGATTCACACATAAATATATTACTCTATTACATTAGCAAATGTTAAGATATATTTTACCTGGCTAATTTTTTCTCCTGTCTTCAAAATGGAATTCTGTAACCGTCAAACTATTTTAGAATACAAGTTCTTTGCTTCCTCGAATATGAGGCATAACTCTTCCTACAATATATGGATCCAAGCATCCTAAAAGCAATATAATCTAAAAATATATGAACTCTGATTCATGTTTCTTCACACTACATTGTTTGAAGTTTGCCTTCATCTCTGTGAGACAATTTACCATGTCAAGTACTGGCTAAAACTAATTTTCATAAATAGTTTAGATGATTTATTTTCTTTGTGGGGAAAAAGTTGAAGCCAATGCTCCAACATAACATGGTCTTCATTTCAATCCTTGATAATTCCTGGTCCCCCAAAACTCCTTATAGAGCTCAGAGTGCTTTATTTGATCCTATAGAAGAGACTTAAGTCCTTCAATCTTTAAAACAGAAATCTATTCTGTAGACTATTCTCTAAACCAAATATATTTTTAAAATTATTTTATGTTCTTGTACTAAAACCTATCTTTGCTAGTCCAGAAAAGTTGAACATTTTACTTTCAAAAATATTGGAAGGAAATTAGAGTAATAGTCCTTTTCAGAATATTTATGTTCATGCTTTGGATGATGCTACAATCACTTGTGTGTTGTACTTTTTATGTTAGCAGGCAAACCAATCTAATATTTCCACCCTCCCCCTTAACAAGTGGTCGGCCTGCAAAGGAGGTTGTGTATTATTTTATTAGGAAAATCAGTCAATTGATAGATATAGATAACTAAATTCTATTCCATTGCAATTGCTGTTAAGAAGCGTCTGATTTAGTGGCCTTTTTATGAGACTCTTATATTGTTTTCCTTCCTGTGTTATTTGACTATGATATTGTACTGTAGTTGAATTCCCTTTTGGGAGGGAAATTTTGAGAGAAAATCTCTCAACTATTAAGAGAAAAATAGTTAACATAGTTAACATCTCACACAAAGTTCATATTTTGGATTTTAACCCAAACTATTTATACCTGTAGGCTCAAGTTATTACTGAGATTTGTACTAAAAACTGTATTTTGACAGCCAAACTCAAATCATAGTCAACAATGGCTAATATATAGAGACTATTACAAATATTAATCACTTAAATAAGCAGATGTTTCACTGTTATAAGATAGCTTTAAAGGCTAAAAAGAAATGTACATGAGGAAGATCGAAACTCTGAGGTTTTTTAAAACTCAATGCTAATTTTGTCATGAAAATGTGTTGTCTAGTTTAGAAGCTTTATACCCAATCAATTTGTCTATAAAGCTTATAAAAGAATTTGTCACAAATATTTTAAAAGAAAAGTAATCACCTATATGCATATGTGCAAACATATAAATGTATTATTATAATTTATTATCATTTATTAAGATATTTTGATATTGAGAGAACAACTTAAGAAGATATGGACAAAATGCAATATAGATTAGACAACAACTATATCTTTTTCTTCATTTGTGAAACTATATTAGTCATAAACTTTTCTTTGACTTATGTCTCTAGTTTATATGTACAAAATCAATTACCAATAGATAAACTAGTTCTATAATAGTGAAACTACATGAGTTTCAAGAGTTTAGGAGGTTTATTTTTTGGATTTCAGCATTTTCTTTTTCCTCCGAATATAGCTGCCAATCCATGAATACTACAGGAGATAATTCAAAAAAGGAGAAATAGAATTGCTCTTACTCGGGCCATAGAAAGAATTTGATCTATCATCACTCCTTCTAAACAGCTGCATAAGAGAGAATGCTGAGATGTATTTTTATTATTTATCATTTTAAAAGGTGGGAAAGCATTATATAACTGGTTCACTCATTTCACTATTTGATTAGAAGTATACATTTCACTACTTGACTAGAAGTATAACATTTAGAATAAATACTTCCAAATGGGAGAAAACTACATAAATTTCTTTATTTATCAAAAATATAAATGCTTTTTTTCAGAGATTGGGGGGAAAATATGCACAAATCCATAGACATGGTACTGTACTTTCCATTTCTGATACTCTTGTATAAACTTGTTCCTCAAGTTTATTATGGAAATGGGAATCAAAGAGCACAAGAATATCTCAGATATTGGCTGACTGGCTTATTTTGACATGAGCTTTCATAATCAGAAATTACTTAACTAGACATGTAAAATTGATTGAAAATGTGGTTTATATGCATCTTAAAATATGTACATTGAAAGATAAATCATATTATAGAAAAAAATTAACAGTATATTATCCCATTTATTCTATTCAATAGAATTGTATTTCTATACTCACTTCTTGGGAAGTAAATTGGATGAAACTCTCTAAAAACATTCTGGCTGGGTTAAACAGTTAAAAGTACAATACAAACCAATATATAAATTCTAAATACCATCCCCAAAGACCACCTCCAAGATAGATGCCTCTAGCAAACAACTGGGATTAAAAGCTTTAGAATAGCTCTGTAACAGGTCTGTTTTATACATATATATATATATATACACAATAATTATATAAGATAAAAATTAAATAGACATAATAGAATTATAGTTGAATATAATTTTCTTTGAGATCTGCATGATGTCTGAAAGAAAGATCACTACAAAACAGATGAAACAGATTTTCAATCATAACTGATTAAATCTAAACAATATTTTGGATAATAAAATACTTTATTATATTATAAATTTTATTATATTACAAATTATCCTTTAGATAATGCTAATTTCCTCGGACAGAACATTATCACTAGAATTTTCCTTTCAATGGAAAAGTATTTTCTTTCTTACATTTTTCTGTTCTGGGCAAGGACGTACAAAGTTCAAATGCTGAGGTGTCATGTCTCAAAAAGCACATCAAAACTCAGTGCAATACAACAATTAAAAAAGGCAATTGCAGGATAAAAATTGTTCTTAAATTTTATTATAAGGAAATGACTTTTAGACAATAAAATACATGTAATACAAAAATAAAATTATAGATCTGTCTTAATGGGATAAAATTTCTAAATAATATTATTCTGGTTGAAGACTAAAAAGATAATAAAAAAAAACAAATCTGCCAACATCTAGAAACGAGTAAAGTAATAATTAGAAGTCAGCATGGGTTTGTTAAAAACAGATCATGCCAAACCAATCTTATTTCCTTCCTCAACATAGTGACTAAATTAGTAGACCAGTGAAATACTGTGGACATAATATACTTGGATTTCAGCAAGAAATTCAACAAAGTAGACCACAACCTACTTCTTGGTAAGCTAGAAAAAAGCGGGATAAATAGCATCACCATCAGATGGATTAGTAACTGGCTGACAAACCGTACTCAATGAGTTGTCCTTAATGGTACTACATCTACATGGAGGGAAGTAAGCAGAGGGGTACCACAAGGTTCTGTCTTAGGCCCAGTACTCTTCAATATCTTCATAAATGACTTAGATGAGGGAATAGAAGGGGAACTTACCAAATTTGCAGATGATACTAAACAGGCAGGAATAGCCAACACCCTAGATGATAGGCTCAAGATCCAGATGGATCTTGACAGACTTGAACACTGGGCATTATCTAACAAAATGAAATTCAATGTAGAGAAAAATAAAGTTTTACACTTAGGCAAGAAAAATCAAAATATACACATATAGACTGGGTGAAACCAGGCTTAATAGCAGTAACTGTGAGAGGGATCTTGGAGTCTTAGTGGCCAACCAATTAAATATGAGTCAACAGTGTGCGGCGGCAGCCAAAAAACCCCAATGCATTCCTAAGTTGCATTAACAGAGGGATACAATCAAGATCAAGGAAGGTACTAATACAACTCTATAAAGTCTTAGTAAGACCACAGCTACAGCACTGCATCCAGTTTTGGTCACCACACTATAAAAAAGATGTTGAGACTCTAGAACGAGTGCAGAGAAGAGCAACCAAGATGATTAGGGGACTGGAGGCTAAAACATGCAATAAACGGTTGCAGGAACTTGGCATGGCTAGTCTAGTGAAGAGAAGGACCAGGGGAGACATGATAGCAGTGTTCCAATATTTGAGGGGCTGCCACAGAGAGGAGGGGGTCATGCTATTTTCCAAAAACCTGAAGGCCAGACAAGGAATAATGGATGAAAACTGAACAAGGAGAGATTCAACCTGGAAATAAGGAGAAATTTTCTGACAGTGAGAACAATCAACCAATGGAACAGCTTGCCTTCAGACGTTATGGGAGCTTCATCACTGGAAACTTTCAAGAAGAGACTGGACTGCCATCTGTCAAAAATGGTGTAGGGTCTGCTGGGCGGGGGATTGGACTAGATGATCTACAAGGTTCCTTCCAACTCTGTTAATCTGTATCTATTCTGTCAAAGATATCTGCTTTAATGATTAACCATAAAAATCTTTATGTTTATTTTAAAATTTTAAAATGAAGTTTTCTTATTAAATGAACTTCCTTAAAAAACAAATAAGATATCTGATGAATTCAAACTGTTCGATGTAACAGACAAGAGTATCTATTACTGAAAAATTTCCATACTAACTTGCTATAATGAACAAACAGATGCTTGAGTTTTTATCTGTTTTGCAAGCAATCTATCCTTCCAATACTTTGTACTCTTTTGTCTGAGTAAATAAATAGGTTGGAAATGAAATGCATTTAAAACATTTTCTCTGTTGAACTTCAATATACCTTCAACCAGTGGTGAAATGTAATTTTTTTTTGCCACCAGTTATGTGGGCGTGGCTTAGTGGGCGCGGCTTGGTGGGGGTCATATGACTGGGTGGGCGTGGCCAATTTGTTTTAAAAAATTGGCATTTTTAACTAAAAAGGTTTTTAAAAAGTTCTGACGAACAGCTGGTGTTTCCCCAGGTTAGGGGCTAGCAGCCTCATGGGAAGGTAAACCCCCCCACAAGCCTCGCAGGTGGGTGCAGCCCCGCAGAGGAACTCACCAGGCCTCTCCGGCTCTTTGCTTGGCAGCCTCCCGGGCTCCGCCCTGCTCTTAAACTCTCGCTCATCGCGTCCCGGAGAGAAAACGTCCGAGACAAAAGCGGCTTTGGTGAGTCCAACACGTATTTGGCCTGTGGAACGGAGCCTCTTGAGCACTAGGACCTGTCCACGGCGCCTCAGGGCGAGGTGCTATTGCCGCTGCCGACGCTGCTGCTTCCTCTGAGCCCCCCATGCACGCGTGGGCGGGTTGGCGGCTCGAATTACGTCGCCGAGCCCAGACCCTTTCCCCACATCCAAGAAAGGGGAAGCAAGCTTCATTTTCGGGATGGTCCCGCAAGCCGGACGCACGTCGGACTCACCCAAAAGGTGAGTGAGCCTTGCCATATCCCTGCTGGTGCTCCAGCATGACATCAGGCTGGCCGGAAGCATGACATCATAAGGCCAGAGCACAGGCGCCGCGGACTGGGGAGGAAGGCGAGCGGGTGGCCTCAGGCCGGGCTGCTTGCCAAGGCAGTGCGCCAAGGAGAAACGGGGATAAAGTCTGCACACTGCATGTGCAGCCCCGGGATATCCGCTTGCAGGGTGAGTAAGCGGCGACCGGGGGACCGGTTCAGGGGCATGGCCAGCCAGCCGTTGCTACCAGTTTGGCGAACCAGGCCATATTTCTGCTAACGGTTCTCCCGAACCGGTCCGTACCGGTAGCATTTCACACCTGCCTTCAACCCTCTCTCAAAAGATAAAATAAATGTATAATCATCCATTAATTTAATAACACTGAAAAATAATTAATATTTTAAATAAAATATATTTGCTATTTTATTATGTTCAAGATTTTCCTGTTTATCCACTTAAAAGATAAAAAATAGGAAATGCATTCATGGGTTTTTTTGTTTTTGTTTTGTATAAATAAATGAAGTCTGTGTAAATAGGCTTTTGTTCTACAACCAAAGCATAACTTCTGACAGATACCACTTCAGGATTATTATTAAGTCAACTATTTGGAACTTTATTCATAATAAAAATGAGACCTTAAAGGATTGTCTAAAAAAGATATCAGCAATATTTCCCATTGCAGAACCACAAAGTTTTCATGAGAATATAAGCACAATTTACAAATCTTAATTTAAAAATACTAATGGAATATAAATAACTCCCTATTCACACACTACACACTATATTCTCTTTAAATTACATTCATATTTGTGTGGTACTGTATAAAATACAATATGAAATTATTGTAATATCCTGGAGAGAATTCTTTTTTCTTCCAAAATGGTAAGTTATTGCATATCTTGGAGTCTTAGTAGACAATCAGCTAAATATGAGTCAGCAGTATGCAGCGGCAGCCAAAAAAGCCAATGCAATCCTAAACTGCATTAATAGAGGGATACAATCTAGGACTAGGGAGGTACTAATACCACTCTATAAAGCCTTAGTAAGACCACACCTAGAGTACTGCATCCAGTTTTGGTCACCACACTACAAAAAAGACGTCGAGACTCTAGAGAAAGTGCAGAGGAGAGCAACCAGGATGATTAGGGGTCTGGAAACTAAAACATACGAAGAGCAGTTACAAGAACTGGGCATGGCTAGTCTAGTGAAGAGAAGGACCAGGGGAGACATGATAGCAGTGTTCCAATACTTGAGAGGCTACCACAGAGAGGAGGGTGTCAGGCTGTTTTCCAAGGCATCAGAAGGCCAGACAAGGAATAATGGATGGAAACTGACCAAGTAGAGATTCAACCTGGAGATAAGGAGAAACTTTCTGACAGTGAGAGCGATCAACCAGTGGAACAGCTTGCCTTCGGAGGTTGTGAGAGCTCCAACACTTGAGACTTTCAAGAGGAGATTGGACTGCCATTTGTCTGAAATGGTGTAGGGACTCCTGCTTGAGTGGGGGGTTGGACTAGATGACCTACAAGGTCCGTTCCAACTCTATTAATCTGTAATCTGTATTATTATTATTATTATTATTTATTAAATTTGTATGCCGCCCAACTCCCAAGGGACATACATGTAATATCATGTATGCCTGATGGTTTGGAATTTGATATTCTATAATTCAAATATGTATGCACACATACATGTATAATGTATATGGCGTTGAACAGTCTGCTCCAAACTAAATGAATGTAAACATTTTTAAAGTATGGTTTCAACTTTTCTGAATCATTCCATTCATTTGAGAAATCTTGGCCTCTTTCTAATACAATTCTCTTAGGTTTTGCCCAAAAGTGAACAAAAAAAGTGTCAAATAATTTAAGTTTCTTTACTGCTGTGTATACTTAAAAGCAAAAAAACTCAGAGATAATGTGGCTTCCAGATACGTTTCAGTAAGTAACATGGATCAATGAAAAAAAATATTTTTGACTATAGTTTGTGTGTGTGTGTGTGTGTGTGGTGTGTAGATATACATAGGTATCTGCACACACATACACAGCCATAAATAGCTTTTGTTATTTATTCAAATTCTGATCTGAAAACAAATAATGGCATACAAATACATTAATTATTAAGGACTTTATATAACCTTTTAAATTTTGATTTTAAATGGTTCGAATAGTCACACAAAATTAATACTACAGGTAGTCCTTGGGTTATGACAGCAACTGGGATTAAGATTGGTGTCATTGTCATAAATGTGGTCACAATGTGCGATGCCACATGACTACATCACTTAGAGGCAATCCTGGCAGTCCCAGTTATATTGTAACCCCAAGATGCACGGGTTGTTAAATGGGAAGAGGAGGGAGTTCCATGTAAGGAGGTGCTGCAGGAGTACCATAGAGAATTGAAGTTGCCCAATGCAGACAACACGTGAACACAGGAAGACTGGGGGTGGATGGTGCAGCAAGGTGTAAGGGCAGGAAGGCCAGAGGATGGATGGTACAGCATGAAGGCAGGAAGGTCAGTGGATGAATGGTGCAGGTAGATAAGATCTCAAGTTACTCTAGTAAATCATCCCCTCTTGTGCTCTGGGGAGACTTACCAAAGTGATTTGCAATCTTCCCTGTCTGTAACCACATGACCATTGGATGCTGCAAACACTATAAGTATGAGCCAATTGCCAAGTGCCCAAATGTGATCATATGACTATAGGTCTGTCAGTCTTAAGTACCACTAATTCAGTGCTGTTGTAACTTTGAACAGTTGCCAAATCGTAGTTTAGTCCTCGCTTAGCAACTTAGTAGTTGCTAAGCGAGGACTAGTAGTAATGCACTAAATGCAGTAGAAAGAACAAGGAAACATTTGGAATAAAAAGCGTTCAACAATATTTGTCAGATGTAATTTCCTGCCATTTTGTGAGGTCTTGGAAGCAGTCATATATTCTCTGAAAATTCTCTGAAAATAAGTTCCACTGAACACAGTAAAACTTACTTCTATATAAACTGAGTGGAACTTCATTATAAAAATGGATGTGTACCAAACTAGCCAGTGCTACTTCTGAGAACCATGAAACACATTAACATTCAAGTGCAAGAATACAGATAATTTCTGTAGAATTTCTCATTTTTTCCACAAATTGTTCAATCTGTGAGAAGAAATTTGTATTACCTGTTTAAGATTATTTTACCCAGTGATCCAAATTGACAAGACATATAAGCTTCTTGATGCTTTACCCAGTTTTAAATTTCCTTTATAGGTAGTACTTGTTAGAGTTTGCAGCAATCCAACCAGCACACAAGTAAATAATTCAGCAGGATTCATGTATAAAAGAAACTTCTTTATATACAGTAATATAAAGCATGGTGCATGTATACAAAGCCATGCAGCAGAAGCCAGAACCAGAACTCAGTATCCAAAAGCACAGAATCTATATAATCACAGAAGCAATAATGCAAGACAGACCAACTCTTTTATACATAACAGTCAAGCTAAGCCACGCCCAGGCTCCAAACTGTCTGAGTCACCAAACAATCCCCATTGGCTGGCCTGTTGCCATGTCTATTCCAATTCATGAACTCTTATACACTGACAGTACTTGCTTATTGACTCCCAATTTTTCTTAATTATGAGAAAAACCAATTTTAATTTCCCTGTTTTTCATATTTCCCATTGTTTATCATTTTGCCTATTATTTTTCTAGTGGAAATAATAACATGTTTCTCACTATCTTAAAATTGGATTAATAACTACATTTTAATGGTACTTTGAGCCATCCAGAATCATTATATAAGATAGGTGCCTACATAAGACTTGTAAATAAATAAACTCCCATACAAATTTCTAAAATGTTCCTTCAATTACTTCCCAAATAATTATATCTTTTGAATTTTGAAGGAATGAAAATGATCTCTCAGTAGCAAATTTTACTTGACAAGCTATTGGTAATCCTCGTACTAAACGACACTAAACCACAACTGAGAATGGCAACTTGTTTATATGTGATGAGCTTGCTAAATAGAAAATCACATGACTGCAACTGTACTTATGATTTAACTTCAGCTTTCCTTTTCTCCCACTCGCTAGTGCAGGACTGTCATGTGCTAGCCACGCCACGCCTGGTTTAGTGAAGGGGAAAAATCAGGGGTAAAATTCAAAATTGTTCCCTACCGGCTCTGTGGGCATGGCTTGGTGGGCATGGCTTGGTGGTCATGTGACTAGGTGGGTGGGCATGGCCAAGTCGACGTCACGTCTTTGCCCTAATGACCTACAAAAAGAAGATATACCAATTATTATATACAAAACAATAAAAGAGGTACACAAATACTTACATAAGAGCAATAAGACTCTTATTGCTCTTATGTAAGTATTTGTGTACCTCTTTTATTGTTTTGTGTATAATAATTGGTACAGTATATCTTCTTTTTGAATTTCACCCCTGATCTATCTATTTGCTTTCCCTAACCTGGTGCTTTCCCGTTTGTTATTAAATTACACGCTCCAGCATCCTTGTAACCTCGGGGTTAATGGGAGTTTTTGTGTGGCTAATAAAGTAGACAAGAGCTGTCTACTTTATTAAGAGGTGAGCGGCTACCGGGCGAGCAGGCGGGCATGGGTGGGGCCAACCAGGGGTGATTTTTACCGACTCTGCAAACCGATTCAAATCGTCCCTACCACCTCTCCCGAGCCGGGCCGAGGTGGTTGAATTTCACCCCTGGGAAAAATGTCCTGATATGTCACATGACGCTGCCATGATGATATGAGTTTGACACCCCTGCCCTAGTTTGGCATACTCATTCTAACACTGGGATAATTA
The DNA here is from genome assembly GCA_003457575.1 of Thermophis baileyi. Taxonomy (NCBI): domain Eukaryota; kingdom Metazoa; phylum Chordata; class Lepidosauria; order Squamata; family Dipsadidae; genus Thermophis; species Thermophis baileyi. The sequence continues at coordinate 258,307 of QLTV01003765.1, read as the reverse complement.
GTAAGAAGAGAATTAATGTTTGTATTTACAGTCATTGGAGGAAAAAGGAGACTACACAATTGGAAATACTCATTGAAAGGAAAATACTATTGCAAGCTGTTTGCCTACTGCATTCACAGTTCCGGGCCCCAAGTAACTCAGGTAACAAACAAAAGTCAAAGTGTGAAAATGATTAAAGTCTTTCTTGTCAGCTCCAGGTAACAGTTGCAAAGTACTAATTAAGGTCAAAGAGCTTAGCTTAACTTGTGGTCAGTGCCTTTTGGGGAAGTGCTGAACTATGGAGAAAAGAGGTGAGGAAAATATTGCATGTTTTAAGCAATCTCTTTGCTGGGGGGGTAGGAACAGTGAGACACAAGACAACAAATGCTCTGAATATAATGGCAAAGATGTTGCAGACACAGATGCTGTAAAGGTTGTAAATGCATACCTTGGTCACAGAGTTATTTTTTCAGCACGGCTGTGACTTTAAGTAAGGTTTATCTATAGAGCACAACAGTCAATGACCATGAAGGAAATGGCAGCTGAGGTGGTAGGTGCTGCTGACATGAGGCCAAAAAAAAAAAAAAAAGCTTGGATAGGGAATTGGTTAAAAGACCCCAATTAATGTACAGAACTATTATCTGTAGAGTGTTTCTGTCTTTCCTAATCTGGATGCTGCACCTAGACAGTTTTGTAGTGATGTGAGAGAAGGGGCGTTGGTTCTTACCTGACATGCCCTTTCTCTTGGCTATTGATGGGAGAGTCCAGGATGGGTTGCTCTAGTCCCATAGCTCTATGGACTGGGTTGAATTTCTGAGGATCCACCTCCCTGGTGACGTTCCTCAGTCGACAATGAAATCGAAGCGAATGATGCAGGCTGACTGTAGTGTCAACAGATCTCTGCCCGGAAACTGGGTCAGACCTGCAGCAAATGAAAAAGACACACACCCCGATGGCCAGACCAAACAGACCAACGGGTGGGACTGGACTCTCCCATCGATAGCCAAGAGAAAGGGCGTGTCAGGTAAGAACCAGTGCCCCTTCTCCACCCTATCGACGGGAGAGTCCAGGATGGGACATACCAAAGATTGGCAGTCCTATGGGCGGGCACTGTTCTGGTCCTGGCTCCTCGGCTCCTCATGTACCCACTGCAGTACATGCCGGCCGAATGCAACCTCAGCGGAGGCAAAGGCATCTATCCGATAGTGGCGGATGAACGGAGACGGAAACGTCCAAGTTGCTGCCCTACAGATCTCCTCGACTGAGGCCTGGGTAGCCCAGGCGGCCGTGGTAGCCACACTTCTGGTCGAGTGCACCGTTATCCCCTGAGGCACCTGGAGAGACTGTGTTTTATAAGCCTGGGCTATGCAGGCCCGAAGCCACCTAACCACCATGGAAGGTGTAATCCTGTGGCCCAGAGTTGACGGCTGAAAGGACACGAACAAGGCCTCCGACTTTCTGAAGGGAGAGGTTCTGCAGATGTAAATGCGGAGAGTCCTCCGCACGTCCAGAGTATGCCACCTGAGTTCCAAAGCGTGGCAGGGCTCCGGACAGAAGTTGGGCAAGATCAACTCCTGAGCTCGATGAAAAAGGGAGTTGATCTTGGGAAGGAAAACAGGGTCCAGCCGCACAAAGATCCTTTTGCACTGACAATGCTGCCAACTCCGAAATCCGCCTGGCGGACGTGATGGCCACCAGGAACACCACCTTCCACGACAGGATACATAGGCTGGCCTCTCTCAATGGTTCAAATGGCGGCTTGGTCAAAGCTTGTAACACCGTGGATAAATCCCAGGTGGGATAGCGGTGTATGGGCGGGGGCATTAAATTAGAGGCCCCCCCTTAGAAAGGCTCGCACCCTCGGTGGGCCAGAGAACCCCGATCCCCAGCCTGTAAGACTGAGGCGAGGGCAGTGACCTGCCACCATAAGGTGTTGGGAGATAGACCCCTCTTGAGACTGTCCTGCAGGAATTCGAGCACCTGCGCTACCGAAACCCCAGTAGGATCCAATTGGTGCTCCGAACACCAGGAGCTAAAAATCCTCCAAGTCGCCTCATAAATGCGTGTGGTAGAAGGCCGCCTGGCTGCCTGAAACATCCTGATGACCCTGCTGGAGAACAATTCCCGGGTTAGGAGCCCCCGTTCAACCGCCAAACAGTCAACTGGAGCCACTGAGGCTCCGGATGTAAGATGGGACCCTGGCTGAGGGAGACTCTTTCCGGCGGAATTCTCCAGGGCCTGGCGATCGATAGGCTGACCAGGTTGGTGAACCACAGGTGCCTGGGCCAGTGGGGAGCCACCAACAGGATCTCCGCCCATTCCGATAGAACCTTCCGGATCACAGCAGGGATAAGCGGAAGAGGTGGGAAGTCATATAGCAGTCTTCTGGGCCAAGGGCACCGGAGTGCGTCCACCCCCTCAGCTCCCGGAGCCGGGAACCTCGTGAAGAACCTGGGAAGGTGAGAGTTTGATGGGGAAGCAAAAAGATCCACTAGAGGGCGACTGAACCGTTTGGATAGTTCTAGGAACAGACTGGGATCCAGACGCCATTCCGACTGGTCAACTCTGGCCCGGTTCAACCAGTCTGCCCGCACGTTGATAACTCCTGCAATGTGCTCTGCTTGGAGCGATAAGAGATGAGTCTTGTCCCACTGGCACAAAGTGTCCACTTCCTTCATGAGGGACTTCGAATGAGTCCCCCCTTGTCGATTCACATGGGCCTTCGTAGCAACATTGTCCGTTAGTAGTAGGACATGATGTCCCGCTACCCCCTGTTGGAATGACTTGAGGACTAAACGGGTCGCCTTGAGCTCCAGCCAATTTATGTTGTGCTGGAGCTCTAGTGGTGTCCACTGACCTTGGGCCACCTGGGAGCCGAAGTGGGCCCCCCAGCCGAAAAGGCTGGCATCTGAAGTTACAGTTAGTCTCACCAGATCCCTGTAACAACAGCCCTTCGTGATGGCCCCCGACTCCCACCAACAGAAGGAACGAATCACGTCCAGTGGAATCCGAACTCTTGAAAGGAATGAACTGCAACCCGCCCACTGGTGGGGCAACAGGAGCCACTGAAGAGGCCTGGCGTGGAACCGGGCCCAAGGAACGATGTCCAGACACGAGATCATCTTCCCCAGGAGTTGAGACAGTAGCGCTATTGGGACCACTCTGTCTGCTCGCATCCGGCCTATCAAGGACCTGATGCTGTCCTGGCCCTCCTGGGAAAGGAAAACCTGACCGGAGATTGTGTCTATCAGTGCCCCTAAGTGGACTAGTCTCGTAGTGGGCACCAAGTGGCACTTGGCTAGGTTGACGGAGAACCCGTGATCCCTGAGGGTCCGGATCGTAGTGGCCAGATCTCTCTCCGCCAGCTGCTGGGAGGACGCCTGGATAAGCAGATCATCCAAGTAACATTGTATCCTTATTGGGATCGTCCTGAGGAAAGCTGCTAATGCTGCCATGATTTTGGTGAATGCTCTCAGGGCTGATGCCAGACCGAAAGGAAGTGCTGCATATTGAAAATGGCGCCCGGCATAGCAGAACCTCAGGAACTGTCTGTGACTTGGACGAATAGGGACATGGAGGTAGGCCTCTGTGAGATCCACAGAAGTCAAAAAATCCCCCCCCCAAATTCCTGCTAGGATGGAATGAAGGGAGTGCATCTTGAATCTTCTGTAGACTAGATATCGATTTAGTCCCTTGAGATTCAAGATTGGTGTCCACCCCGCCCCCTGAGGTCTTTGGAACGATGAACAAAATTGAAGCCCTGCCCCCGCTGCTCCGGTGGGACCGGCTGAATTGCCTGAATGTCCAGCAAATGCTGGATCGCCGATTCAATGAGCTCCCGTCGTACTGGGTCTCCGGAAATGTGGCAGCGGAGGAAAAACCTCAGAGGAGGGGAGAGGAATTCCAGGGAGAGCCCCGATCTTAAGATCTCCCTGACCCAGGCATCTGTAGTTGTCTCCTTCCAGTGGTCTGCAAACAGCCCTAGCCTCCCCCCCGATAGGAGGGTGTGGCCCAGTGTCACTTTTGGCATTGGAAGGGCTTATTATTGCTGCCTCGGAAGGATCACCTGCCCTGCAGCTGTTGTCTGCCCCTGCCGCTGAAGGCTGTCCTGTCGGTCTGATAATCAGACCTGAACTGGAAGGGCCTATGCTGACGGGGAAAGCTCCCCCCAGCTCCCCCCTGGCGGAAGAAGGACCGTCTAAAGTATGGCAATGAGTGGAAATCCGCCCGCCTGCTTTCAGAAGGGAGAATCTTCCTTTTGTCCCTGGTTTCCACAAGGAAAGGGTCCAGGGACTGCCCAAAGAAACTTCCCCCTTCAAAGGGGCTAGAGGCCAGCTTCCACTGTTTTTTGGCATCCATACGCCAATGACAGAGCCATAACAATCGGCGGGCCATCACTGAAGAGGCTATGGCCCGGGCCGAAAATTTGGCGGCTGCCAGAGATGCATCCGCAGTATACTCAGCCGCTGCGATGATCTTGGAGAGATCCTGGTGGACCTGGAGGTCTTCCGGAGGTATCTGGTCCTGAAGCTGATGTAGCCAGTGCACCTGGTAAAGAAGGATGCCGCGGTAGAGGTCCAAATGGCCCAGGAGTCAGCCTGATGGGCCCTGTGGAGAGCCATCTACTCTCTTCTTTCATCCGCCTTCAAGGCATCGTCTGCATCTGGCGGAAGAACTGAAGTGGAGGTCAAGGCCGCCACCGGGGCATTCACCTTTGGGACCTGGACCAACTGGAGGAGATAGGGATCCACTCCATAGAGGGTACTCTCTGGTCCGCTGGGACGCAGGGCACTGGCGGGGGAGTTCCACTGCCGTCTGATGACATCCAAGAACATTCTGGGAATCGGAATGGAGTCAGTCTCCATGGCCTGTTCTGAAAAGAGAAAATCTTCCTGCTCCCCAGAACTCTGAGGTGGCTCAAGAGAACTAGAGTCCTTTCCCAGACGGGCAGTGGCCCGCGCCTTAACCAGTAAAGGCTTGAAAAGGGCGGGGTTAAATAAGCCCTTAAAAGGCGGTCTACCGGGGGGGTCTTGATCAAGATCTGAAAAATTATCCTCCCCCTGGAGCTCGCCCTCCGAAAGGGAGGCCTGGCTCTGGTTTGAAGGTCCCGGGGGAGTAAGTTGCCTGGTAAGCAGGATCCTCCTCTGCGTGCCCCCACGAGCCCCTGTAAACATTTGGAACTGCTGCACAAGCCGGTATCTGGGGTCGTTGATGCAGCCCCTCAGCAATACCCTCCCTAATTGTCGCTGATATCCAGTGTCTCAAAAAGGGAGGTATATCCTGGTCCTGTAATCCCTCTGGGCGGAGCCCTGCTGAGGTAGGGGTAAAGGTCGCTTCAGGTTGGGGCCCCACCCTCCTGGCAGTAACAGAATGACCCTGCAGAGGGTGGTCACTGAGAGTCTAAGGGGACCAAGATGAAGTCTGCACCACTCATTGCAGGGGCTCCCGCCCTTGCTGCAAAGCAGCCTCAGAGGGATAACTCTGGGGACAAGTGTTGCTATGCCTCAAGGATCCTTCTTCCGCTCTAGCGAACTCTTTGTACAAGGCTTTCTGTCTTTGGTGAGCCGCCTTCTCCTCCGCTCTGGAAGATTTTTTATGAGCAGAAGACTTGGTCCTGATCTCTGCTGCTGCCAGACTGGCAGATCTGGCCTTGGCCGGAGCTCTACCAGTCTTATCCGAGACAGGAGGAGACCAAGCCCCCACATGTGGCAATGCAGACTCTGCCTCTCATTCCATTATAGGCAGGCAGTCATGGTAAGTGGGCAGACGCGCTTAAAAGCTCTGCTGCTGGCTCAGCATCGTTGCAGTCTCCAAAGGAGAGGAAAGGCCCACCGCAGCCACGGCTGGAACCCAGGCCCTGATCCCAAAGACTATAAGGTCAATGGAATCAATAAACAAGCTGGAGAAACTCGAAGCTTGTGCACGCATGCTGGCCTCGCCGCTTAATAATGGGTCTTACGCAGTTCGCCACTGCGGCGGCAATTGGAGAGAACCGGAGTGTGGCCACAATTATGACCAGTGACTCCCTCTCCAGAACAGCTCCACTAAAGGTTCCAGAGCTGTGCGGTCCGAAAAATCCAGCCGCTGACAAAGGGTGGCAGACTTATGCAAAAATTGCAGCTGCAGAAACACCCTGGCAAGGGAGTCTGACCAGCAGGCTGTCAGGGACTCCAATCCACTCAGCGCCCAATGAAAAGACCTGGGTTCACCAAATTACAGGCCTGTCAGACCTTTGATGGAATCAAAATGGCGTCTCTGCTGAGGGTGGCAAAATGGCCGACACTACAAGACAACCGAAGGTGAGGCCTCACTCTAATGGTGTCTGAGGTGAAGGTAAAGGGCCAGGCACTATGAAAACGTGCCTCCTCACCTGTAGCGCTGTAGCGGATGGTCCGGATCGAGACCTGACTCAGGCGAGGGCTAACGAAAATAAGGCCCTTAGAATATGCATGCAACGCGCCTGAAACGGCGCTACGCGCCTTAAAATGGCACCACGCGCCTTCAGCAGTCAATCTAGCCTCGATGGCCTGGGCTGCAGTAAAACGGGGCAAAACAAACGGTGCTACGAGCAAAAAAGCTGCCCCTGCGCTCTTCGCTCTCCCGAAGGTGAGTCAACAGAGAGTTAACAAGGCATGAAAATAAACGGCGCAGAGCGCTTCTGTCGCTCACAGCCACAGCACTCGTCCGAAGGCAGAGTGATAATCCAACTCACGCCTCTGATTCACAGCCACGTAGTTCTTTGCACTAGAAAATCCAGGGAAAGTCCATGTAAATACAGCAATACAGCAAACTACAGTCCAAAAGCTCCCTGGAGCTGCAAATATGCATCTAAGAGCTGAGACTGAGTTGAACGACTGAGGAATGTCACCAGGGAGGCGGATCCTCAGAAATTCAACTCAGTCCATAGAGCTATGGGACTAGAGCAACCCATCCTGGACTCTCCCATAGATAGGGTAGAGAAAGTGGGTAAGCCAATTAATAATGTTTTTATAGGTTAAGAAAAACTCTATAATCCTGAAAGTACGATGAAGATACTATAATTGAAAGGTCTTGTCTATATTCTGTTTCTGTAGTTCTTTAAGCTTCTTCATCTCTGTAACTTTGGCTTTTCAAAATAGACTTGTTCCTTGAAAAACAAGAGCTTATCCCACTAAGCATAAGCCCACAATTTATGTCCACAAGACAGACATTATACATTTTTATCTTGGACACTGCAAAGAAATTAAAGCTTTACATATAAATGAAAGTGAATACAATGGAGGAAACAGTATGTTCTGGATTTGTTTTTGTTGCTCTTTAATAATGCACTCCAAATGTGTTGGCTGAAACAGCTCACTGCCCTTCAGTAACAAAAAAGGCACTCTGATTCAAGTAGAACATTAATTCAAAATTCCATGCAGGAAAGAAAATTAAATTAAAAACCATCCCTTATGAATGTAATATTTTTTTGGTTTAAAAATAAACTTAGCACACTCTTACCAACTCTTGAGTGTTCTGTGTTAATGGCAGAAATGTAGCTTCCAGAATAGCAACTTGGTCAACATTCAGTTTTTGCCATAGACTAATGAGCAGGATTACCAGCTGGGTGGCACTTTTTAATTTTGTGAATGCCTGGAACATAATGGCTTGGTTTTCTTCAGCTGCATCTGCTAGAGCTATTACCTACAAAAATTATAAACTTCTGTTAGGTAGCATTTGGCTAACACTTAATTTTCTTCAGAAGAATCTGATGAACTTTCATTTTTAAAAACATAAACCTTCTTGTCTTTATCATCTTAAAATCCACATGGCAGTCAATTAACATGTCATTACAATCGACAGAATAGAATCTGTAGAGTTTCTATACATGCTATATTATTCAAGCTGATTCTCAGTACAAAATATAATAGAATAGCCCTTAATAAAGTATAAGCATCCATTTAAATGCCACTTGTTATTTCTATATAAAGTCTGTTACCAATTTTTTTAAAAAAACAAATATCCTCACAAACATATTAATTTATGCAAACCAGCACATTACTTGGCATGATTAATATGCATATGTTTATGGTTATGGTACAAGAATAACTACTGGCACAGCAAACTCTGAAAGGAAATTGAAGGTGTACTGAATGGCAATGCTACATTTAAAAAAAATAAATTCACATAATACTTTGTCCTAATATTCAAATATCAGTGGAAAAACATAATTAGAAATATTCTAAATAAATCGGTTAAAAAATCAAAGATCCTTTTTTATAAACACATTATTTATATTAAATCTAGAAATGGGATTCCCCAAGCAGTTCAAAAACTAACTAGCTCAATTTTACAGATCAAGGGTATAAAATAATTCTTCCATGGGTTCTGTCAGCAATGAATTTAGGGATTCTTCATGAACCAGATGTTACAGCAAATAGCATGAATTAGTCTTTGCTTATATTTTATAAAACTATTGACAAAATAATTGCATGTGAAAGCTAATGAAAATTTGTGCAGTAAGGTTAATATTATATTGATTCAATTTTTCTTTTTAAAAATTGCAACAGGAAAAATACAAAAGTAGGTTGATTTGCATTAAAAGCAGAATTCATAGAATCATAGGGCTGGAAATGATTTTGGAGGCCATTTAGTGCTGGAGGCCTCTTCTCATCCTGGACAAATAGCTGTCCAATCTTTTATTGAAACCCTCCAGAAATGGAGCTTGCATGACTTCAGCTTAATAGTGTGTGCAGGCAGATGCTACAAATAGATGCAAATGCAGGTAGGCATGTGGTTTGGATTACATATGGGCAAAAATGCACAGGCAGGCACTGCAGAATATAAGATCCACTTGCCACTCAGAAACTCACTGGGAGAAAAAGTGGAGGGAACAGGGGCAGCTTACGACCTCTTACTAGCTTCTCCATTGACTTTGCTTGTGGGAAGCTGGCAGGGAAAATCACAAATGATGATCATGTCACTGCAGAATGCTTGATGGCTAAAAGCTCAAAGACTGATCGTAAATCCCCCTTGTCATAACTGTCATAACTTGTAACAATTGAAAAATAAATGACTATAACTGAGGACTATCTTTATGCTGCTACTGGTTCAATCCAAAACTGTATTGGTTCTTTTGGCAATTATAGCACATTGCTGGATAATGTTTAATCTGTGGTCTACAAAAACTCCCAGATCCTTCTTGCAAGTATTACTGTTAAGCTGGATATTGGCTTTTCCTGCTTAAGTGCAGAACTTTACATTTCTTGCCACTGAACAACATTTTATTGGAGAGATCCAGTTCAAACCTATCAAGATCTTTTGGAATCTTAAGTTGTCTTCTGAAATATTAACAACCTGCTCTTCCTCTGCTTTGGGCCTGCCAAATTTTCTGAACATCATTTTTATTCTCCCCCCCACCACCACCAAAAATCCCTTATGAAGATGATAAACAGTACTGGGGCCAGGATAGAGTTCTGAAATCCCTATTTTATATTTTCCTCCATGTGAACATAGACCCATTAAATATCATGTGTTGGATATGGTTCATCTGATAGTGGAACCATCATCAAATATTGTTACAATTTATCAAGAAAAAGGTTATGGTCTAATATTAATGGATATAAGTATACCTGTCAGGCTCTGTCCAAGGACAACATAGATAAAAAGTTCAGTATTTTATCTGCTTATATCCAATAGACAAAATCTTGCCAGGCGAAACTTATACTACACTGACCCTAACAGATATATCTTGGGTGAGTATAGGTAGTGGCTATCTTAAATCTTTTCCAATATCTCTGATTCCAGCTCCAAGTGGTGCTTTCTCTTGTCTTGTCCCCCTCCTTGAAATGTGCCCCGTCCTTCCTGGAAAACTGCCACTTCATTGTAATGTAATACACTATCACATTACCACCCCCTTTATTGATACAATCCATCACAATAAGCTTGAGAGGCAGGAGAAAGAGCCACAATCTAGACAATGATCTAATAAACAAAATGTCAACGTCCCGACTGACAAACCTAACCAAGCAAGTACTGTCGAGACGATCCAATCCCCTTATGCAAAACTTTATTGAGTACATCATTTTGGCACAGATTGAAAGCAAATCCAGTTCTACTTAATTCCTATGATTTTCACATAAAGAATAGTTCCTTCCCTCCTTCCCATTAGTGCAGGTCATGTTGTCCAGTTAGGTGTCTGGGTATTGTTACAGAAACCTGTCCAAGTCTTCGTCAACCATCTGGTTAGATGACCTTGGTTCCTATGGGACGATTTCTTGTTGTCACCTGGAATCTAATCTTCCTTCCCCCCTGGTTCTGTGGCAAGCTAAAAAGTGAAAATGGCTGAAACAGCATAATCACACTTTGAACTTCACAGTCGGACCTCCCCCCTAGCATGTGAAAGATACCTGGCAAATAGTAAACACATATTAATTAATTACATCAGGGCTCCCCAACCCCACTACGAAGGGGCCCCGGGCTTTTGGGAATACTTTTCATGGAATTTCCTTATGACCTTATGGTCCACCTTCATATTCTGGGCTTTAACCCACTGTGCTTCTGACATTGGATAACCCTTCCATTGTACTAAGTACTGGAGTTTTCCCATATATAGTCTGGAATCCAATACTCATTTAACTTCATAATGCTTTTCACCACCCCACTATTATGGAACCTGGAGCCTCTTTTGCCACTTAGCCTGGATCCCACCACCGTCTTAAGCACTTGGTGCACTTTTCCCAATGTATGGGGTAGCCTGAGTTCCACTGTGACTGGGTTTATGACCAGGGTTTATGAAATAGGGAAAGGCCCTATGTATTTCGGCCCTAGCTTTTTACAGGGTAGCCTTAATTTTAGATACTATGTAGACAGATACATTTTGTCCCCTATATGAAATTTCCCCTGGGGCAATCGCTTCTTGTCTGCCTGGATTTTCTGACTCTCAGTTGCTTTAGCTAATGCTTTCTTCACGTTTTGCCGGGCACTTTGGAGGGAACCTACCCATTCAGTCAAACTTACTGATGAGGGGGGTTCCGTAGGGTATTCTGGCATGGGCACAAATTCTACACCCATTGCTACCTTAAAAGGGATAAGTACTGTACTACTATGTATGGCATTATTGTAGGCCACTTCAGCAAATGGCAAGATTTCTGCCCAGTTAGATTGCTGATAGTTGACATAGCAATGCAGGTATTGTTCCACCATTGCGTTAGCACGTTCAGCGGCCCTGTTCATACTTGGATGAAAAGCTGGGATGAGTCCCTGGGATGACCCTACCAGCTTTATGAACTCCCTTCCAAAATTTGGCTGTGGATTGGACCCCCCAGTCCGAGATGATTTGTTTCAGCACCCTGTGTAGCCAGTAGATGTGCTGCAGGAACAACCTAGCTAATCTCTGGGCTGATGGGAGGCTCAAGCAGGGAGGCTAAGAAGTGAGCTTGCTTGGAGAACAAATCAATTACTGTCCAAATTATGGTATTTTCCCTACTTTCTGAGAGTTCAACTATAAAATCCATGGCTATTTCTTCCCAAGGTTGGGTTGGCTCCGTCACTTGTTGCAACAACACTGGACTCTTCCCCGGTCTTTTTTCATAGTCGCACACACTGCGCAACTCTTTACATAGCTCTCTATGTCCTTCTTCATTCCTGGCCACCAAAACTGTCATTTGGCTAAATGTAAAGTCATTAAGAATCCAAAGTGGCCAGCTTGCTTGGTATCATGGTTCCACTGCAGAACCTGTACTTGCAGGCTGCTAAGGACATATAACTTATCCCCTTTCCAGGACAAAACCTCCCTCAAGGTTAGCTCCCCCCATGGGCTCCAAACCAGGCATCGGTTCGTAGTTCTCTCTTTTATATATATATATATAAAAAGTTTTTATTTTTATTTTTTCCAACAAACATTACATATTTTCTGCACAAAGTGTTGTCCGGCTCACTATTACATAGCTTTTCATATACATAATCCATTCCATTATCACACTCTGTTTCAATTCCAACCCATAATATTCTCATTACATATTTCTTTATCTTAACTTGTTTTCTTCTTAATACATACATAGTATTACTAATCACCCAAATTACTAATCCTTTACAATAACATCAATTACCTATCCTATTTACTGCATACATTTCTCATATTTTCTATCCCAGTCTATTTCAGCTGCTTCTCATATTTTAATTAATTTAATTTAATAAATTGTCTTTAAAAATATAACAAATTTCCTTTTCACATTCCATCTACTGTTCTGTCTTACTCTAATCAGTATATATCATCGTCCTCAAATCTTACACCAAAAACCCTTTAATTTAATTAACAATCCACAATTAAAAATGTCACATTTCCCACCCCACTTTTTCTACTAAATCTAATTTGCCATGAATAATATACATCATATATCTTAATTACTACTAAACCATTTTACCATAAACCTTTAACTTTACTTATAATAACATCAATTAACTATCTTATTTACTGCATACATTTCTCATATTTTCTATTCTAGTCTATTTCAGCTTCATCTCATATTTTAATTAATTTAATTTAATAAATTGTCTTTAAAAACGTAACAAATTTCCTTTTCACATTCCATCTACTGTTCTGTATTATTCTAATAAGTATACATCATCGTCCTCAAATCTTGTATAGAAACCCTTTAATTTAATTAACAATCTACAGTTAAAAATATGCCAAATTTCCCACCCCTTTTTCTACTAAATCTGTTTTGCCATAAATAATATACATCATATATCTTAATTACTACTAAACCATTTTACCATAAATCTTTAACGTAATCAATTATCCAGCATTAATAATATTAATACAGTTTTCTTAAGTCTATTAATATGAACCTTATTTTCTTTTTTCCCCTTCCACTAGCCTTCCTTTTTAGCCATTTTCCTTTGGTCTCTTAAAAATTCCAATTCTTATTAATTTTCTCCTTTTGTCCCATTCCCTTAGCTTCTTCTTTTTCTTTTTATGTATCTTATATCTTTTCTCCTGAGTCTTTCTTCTCCCTTTTGAATTTAGTATTCGTGTGGTTCTCCCCCCAGTTCTCTCTAATCTCTTCCCATTCTTTCCCATTTTACCCTTTGATTGATTCTTTTTTGAGTATTCCCCTCTCTCAGTTCTATTCTTATCACTGTAAATCCCAGTGAAATCATCTTGTTGTTTTTTGCTTTCAATCCCTTCTTCTTCTGTATTATTTCCTTGTTTCTCATTTCTCCCTTCTACCACTCTTCTGGTTTTTGTTCTGTATGTTCCAGCACAATTTCTGACTCTTCTACTATTTCATGCTCTGTATATTCCAAGAAAATTTCTGATTTTTTTATCACCTTTTACAGTTTTACACACATTTTTTAACATAACAAATAATTTTTCATACATCCAAATCTCCATATTGCCAATTTAAGCTTTTTATGTTATGTCACACTAAATTAAAACTTAAGGTCCATATAGTCTCTTCCCCCCCCCCAGTTTCTATTAAGTCCAATTCAAATAATAATCCAATCCAATCTAATTCCAAAATTTGTTATCCTCAGCCACCGTAGAAAAAACAAAGCCAAGCAGTATAGGCAAAACAGACACTCCTTAAAAATTCTCAGCCTTTCCACGTTATCTTCTAGCAGTCAAGGCCAGGCAGCTGTACTTTATCTTTTACAATCCACAAGTTGTTGCAATATTTTCTTCTCTCTAGTAGATGGCACTCTCCACTCCAAAGTATACTCCCAGCTGATTGTCAAAACTGTCAAATAATAACTTTAAATCCACCCCCCAAAAAGAGGTTTTCTCACCAAATTCTTCCTTCTGTTATTTATATTTCTCCAATTAAAATTATATCCAAGATGCAAGTAATCTTCTTGGGCTTTAATACTTTAGTTCCATTTTTTTTCCTCTCTGCCACAGAGAGGAGGGGGTCAAGCTATTTTCCAAAAACCTGAAGGCCAGACAAGGAATAATGGATAGAAACTGATCAAGGAGAGATTCAACCTAGAAATAAGGTTGACAGTGAGAACAATCAACCAATGGAACAGCTTGCCTTCAGAAGTTGTGGGGGCTTCATCACTGGAAGCTTTCAAGAAGAGACTGGACTGCCATCAGTCAAAAATGGTGTAGGGTCTGCTTGGGCGGGGGGGGGGTGTTGGACTAGATGACCTACAAGGTCCCTTCCAACTGTGTTAATCTGTAAGTATCTGTAAAAAGCTGGGGCTCCCTGGAATCCAAAGGGCATCACTTTGAATTGATAGCTTCCTAACAGGCAGTTGAAGGCTGCTTTCCATTCATTACCTTCCTTGATTCTTACTCAATAGTATGCCTCCCTCAAATCCAGTTTTGTAAACACCTTCCCCTTTGCCAGATGGCCCAGCATGTCTTTCATGAGGGGGAGGGGGTACATGTTCTCTATGCACACTCCATTTATCCCTCTAAAATCAATGCATAATCTCAACGACCCATCTTTCTTCTCTTTGAACAGCACCGGGGCTGCCATTTGGAACTTAGCTGCTTGGATCAAACCCCAGGCCAAGTTTTTGTCAATGTAGTTCCTCAATTCCTTCAACTCTTTTGGGGTCATCGAGTACAGGCTTAGAGAGTTTTGCCCCTGGCAGGATCTCAATGGCACAGTCCATGGGGCAGTGGTGGTGGTGGTGTAGGACGTCCTTTTCGCTGAACACCTCCGCAAATATTTGTACTTTTGGGGGATGGGTGGCATCCTTGGTGACTGCTCAGATGCAGCCTTCAAACATTCAGGCTCCCCCACTCTATCTCTCTGCCATTTTGGGGTGCCGCGGTTTCTCCTTACTGTGATGGGACTTTTCCTCTCCATTGCCACTGGTCTCTTCCCTTTCTGCCAGCATACAATGGGGCTCCATTTGGTTAACCAGGATAACCCCAATATCATAGCCTCCATCACTTTTGGTGCCTCTACAAATTGGATGGTGTCTTGGTGTTCTCCTATTTCCAGGTGCACCGGTTCTGTTAGGTACAGGGTCGGAGATGCCCCCTACCAAAGAGCCATCCACCTGCTTGAACTTCATAGGGTGGCATAGCCTCATTTGCAACCCCAGCTTCTGCACCGTTTGAAAGCTGATTAAGCATTGGGTGCACCCTGAGTCTATGAACGCTTTCACCTCTCCCCGGGCTCCCAATATGGGCACTACGATTCTCACAGGGATTGACAAGGGGCTGATGGTTCCACTTACCATCTGATTGTCCTCCCCTTCATTTTCACTCTCATAGAGGTTCAGCTGCTGCTCTTCCTTGGTCACAGTTCCCTCCCCTTCGCTGCTAGGGGAAGAGACCTCCACAACCTGGCACGCAACATGCAACTTCTCTCATCCCTTCTTTTGGGGAGTTTTCCATTTGGGTGGGGTTGGGGTTTTTAAACCCGCCTTGGAGCTGGTGCCGGACATACAGTCACTCGGTGGCCTTCCTGGTCACATCGGAAGCACAAACTGGATTTGCGCCTCGGGACCTCTGGGGGACTGGTGTCAATGCAGGTGGTTGTCTCCTTCCCAATGGGTGCCGTTCCTGGCTCTTTTTTGGTGGGCTTTTGCTCCCCGCATGCCTCTTGTATTCCTTTATATCAAGCTCCACCACCATCGCCAGTCGATACAGTCACAGATCCAGTTGGTATTTCCCAAGGTAAGCAGGTGTGGTACAGCTCCTGATTCAAGCAATCTTTAAAGTAGAATAGAATAGAAGGGACCTTGGAGGTCTTCTAGTCCAGCCCCCTGCTCAAGCAGGAGAACCTATACTATTTCAGATAAGTGACTGTCTAGTATTTTCTTAAAAAACTCCAGTGATGGAGCACCCACGATTTCTGAAGGCAAGCTGTTTCACTGTTAATTGGCCTCACTGTTAGGAAGTTTCTCCTTAATTCCAGGTTGCTTCTCTCTTTGATTAGTTTCCAATCATTGTTTCTTGTCCTGCCCTCTGGTGCTTTGTAGAATAATTTGACCCCCTCTTCTTTGTGGCAGCCCCTCAAATACTGGAATACTCACAGTTACTGTTTTTGAGCCAGGTCCCACCTAATCTGTACTTATACTTTTGATTTTTCCTGCCTAAATGTAAAACTTTGCTTTTCTCCACATTAAATTTCATTTTGTTGGATAGGGGCCATTGTTCAAGTTTGTCAAGATCTTTTTGGATCCTAAGCTTGTCTTCAGGTATGTTGGCTATTCCTGCCAGTTTAGTGTCATCTGCAAATTTGATGAGTTCCCCTTCTATTCCCTCATCTAAGTCATTTAGAGTACTGGGCCTAAGACGGAGCCTTGTAATACCCCACTGCTTACTTCTCTCCACATGGATATTGTACCATTAAGGAATACTCATACGATTTGTCAGTCAGCTACAAATCCATCTGGTGGTGATGTTAGTAGACCAGCAGATGCTCCAGCCAGTGCCTCAGTTTCCCTGCAATCCTCTCGAATGTACTCCATTACGGTTGATTCCCTTGCCTGTTGGTGCACATCTCTGACTCTGTCCGCCGGACTTGGGCGTCATTCTCAAATCTGGCTCTGAGCTCTTGCAGGAAAGCATCAGCATTCCCTAATTCCAGCGATTCTTCATTGTGGAGCTCCATCACCGAATATGCTGCTTCCCCTCAATGTTAACGACAATGGCGTTTACCATCATCACCTCCTCGGGGTAGGCCAGGGCATATCAGTCCAGGTGTGCCCACACCTGGTTTGGGAAGAAAGTTAGTTTCGCAGGGCTGCCGTCAAATGTAGCTTTCATCGGCAGAGGATTCACGGGATGGGGAGCACCCCAGTGCCCTGGATCCCAGCCGGATCCAGGAGGGTAGGGGCAGGGCTGGGTGCCATCCACTGCCAGCTGCTGTGATAGCTGACTGGTGGCGCATGCAGGCAGACTGTTGTCTCGGCGCAGTCTCGCAGCTCGTCCTGGGCCAGAATTGGGCGGAGGCAGGGCCCCTTGCTGGGTACCAGCAGCCCCAATGGTGGCCACTGGACTTGGCCCCAGATGCAACAAGAGCGACAGGGCTGGCAGGGCCACTTCAGCCAGTGGCTCCATCTTTCGCCCCTGTTCCTCTACGTGCACTTTCAGGCTGAAGAACTTCTCCCTCAGCTGCTTCATTGAGTGGCTGCGGCAGGCTGACAGTTATCTCCATTCCCTGATTCCTCCCACTCCACCGCCCTCTTCGCTCTCCACCTCGGTACTTGGGAAAACGACATTCTAGAGAAATCAATGGGAACTTGGCTTCAGGCACATTCAGTGCCTTCTGCCAGATTTCTTCCTCTGCCTGGTAGAGGTCCCCAGTTGCCGTGGCCAAATCCCGCACCATCAGTCGCTCAACTTTCTCCACTTGGGCGTTCGGGTGGGTTGCCATCTTCTGGCTTCCGAAATCTGCCTAAGCCATCCCCGGGACTTCCTTTATCGGGCCCATTCCGAACTTCGCCACCGGTTCCCCTTTGCGCTTCCTCTCAGCGATCTCCCCTGAGTCTTCACAGCTCTTTCAGAGGTGACCAAACAGGCTATCGGGGCTCAGAACCCCGCAATTTTGGTTTGTTAGTTAGATTTTGGTAGAGCTGGTTTAATGTCAACGTCCTGACTGATGAACCCAACCAAGCAAGCACTGTCAAAATGATCCAATTTCTTTATGCAAAACTTTATTGAGTACATCATTTTGGCACAGATTGAAAGCAAAACCAGTTCTACTTAATTACCACGGTTTTCGCAAAGAATAGTTCCTTCCCTCCTTCCCATTAGTGCAGGTCATGTTGTCCAATTAGGTGTCTGGGTATTGTTACAGAAACCTGTCCAAGTCTTCGTCAACCATCTGGTTAGATGACCTTGGTTCCTACGGGACAATTTGTTGTCGCCTGGAATTGGCATTCCAAATCTAATCTTCCCTCCCCCACTGGTTCTGTGGCAAGCTGAGAAGCTAAAATGGCTGCAACAGCATAATCACACTTTGAACTTGACACAAAATGTAAGTGCAAAGTAGGAATGTAATTTGAATAAATGTCTCAAAATTGACCCTCCCTACTTATCTGGAACATAAAGGCAGGGCAGAGAGAAATACATTTAGACTTGAATGATTTGGTTACTGTATTTGTCAATGCACTGTTTCCTATGTCAACAATATTGAATAACTCAAGCCGTGGCTATCAAACATCAAAAATATCTGCCACGCTATCCTACCTCCTTTATATGGACGATCTGAAGCTGTATAGACAAACACCATCTGAAATAGAATAACTGCTCAACATTGTCCGTATATATAGCCAAGATATTGCAATGGGGTTTGGATTGGAGAAATATGTCACACTCACCATCAAACAAGGAAAAATAGTGAAAACTGAAGGAACCAAGAAGCCCCACAAAAATAACATTAAAGGTCTGGATGAAGATGATTACTACAAATACCTGGGTATCCTTCAAATTCACAACATCAAACACACTGAAGTCAAGAAAAAGATTAGAGGTGAATGCATCAAGAGAGCGAAGAAGATCTTAAAGTCCAAACTCAATGGAGGAAATACCATCCAGGCAATCAACACCTGGGCAATTCCAGTAATTAAATATACAGCTGGAATAGTGGACTGCATTCAAGCACAACTAAAAGCAATGGATAAGAAGACCAGAAAAATAATGACAATGAATCATGTCCTTCATCCTTGCAGCAACATTGACAGACTATCTACCAAGGCAAATAGGTGAATGTGGAATGTTGCAAGTGTATCAGATGGTTGAGGAAGAAAAAAGGACTTTGGAAGAATATCTGAAGGACATTGAAGATGATGCACTGAAGTTAGGATGCCAGGAAGGCTTACTGACTACTGGAGAGACCAAACTGGTCTACAAGAAAGACCAAATAAAAACCAGAATGGAGGCATGGTAAGACAAAGCACTACATGGCCAGTACATAAAAAAAAAAATAGCAGGGAAAGCAGATAACAATATGACCTGGCAATGGCTAAGAGTAGGAAAGTTGAAGAAAGAGACCAAGGGACTAATTCTAGATGCACAAGACCAAGCCTTAAGGACAAATGTATACAAAACCAGAATTGAGAAGACAGCAACAGACAGTAAGTGCCGCCTATGCAATGAAGCAGTGGACCAAATGGTAAGCTGTTTCATGAAAATTGCACAGACTGACTCAAGCAGCGGCATGACAAATTAGCAACAATGGTGCATTGGAAGATCTGGAAGAAATATAATTTGCCTGCAAGCAAGAACTGCTGGGACCATGAAATTGAGAAAGTCATAGAAAATGAAGAACTTAAATTGCTCTGGGACTTTAGAATTCAAACAGTCACCTGCCACATAACAACCTGGACTTAACAACTGTCAATAAGAAAGACAGAAAAGTCTGGATAATGGATGTGGCAATGCATGGAGACAGCAGAATAGAAGAGAAAGAACTGGAAAAGATAACAAAATACAAAGACCTGCAAATAGAAATAGAATAACTGTGGCAAAGGCAAGCAAGGATAGTACTAATGGTAATAGGTGCCTTGGGTTCAATCCCAAACAACTGGAGCACCACTTGAACACCATTGGCATTGACAAATTTGCCATCACTCAAGTGCAAATGGTGGCTTTACTGCGAACAACTTCCATCCTGCGACGATATCTGTAACACCATCAAACATCCACATGTGCCTATCCAAGGTCCTTGGTAAGGATTCAATAGGCAGACAAAAATGCGAAACCCAGTCTGAACATCTAGCTGACTGTGATGATGATGATGATGATGATGATGATGATGATGATGATGATGATGATGATGATGATGATGATGATGATGATAACAACAACAACAACAACAACTCCGCCATTGCCGGTCCCAAGCCCGGATGAGAAAGGAGGAGGGTTGAGGTCAGGTTGGCAGCCTGGCCCTGTAAAAACCCGCCAACCCATACAACATGGTGAAACAAACAAATAAAAATTCTATACCGCATCGGCTGTCGCGCGGGTTAACAAGGGCCGCGTCGGATGTTGAGGTCCCTGGGCATCCGTCGACAAGTGGGCTACAAGTGGACCAGCCAACAAAACGACGAAAATATAGTGCAGATGAAAATCGTGCCATAATGGCCTGTTATTATAACTCAGAGCCGGAAAGAAAAGGATATTTAAAGCGAATGTATGAATTATGGAAACAACAATATCCAGATT
>QLTV01003765.1:220509-232090 GCA_003457575.1 Thermophis baileyi | reverse complement strand
TGATGTATATAATAATAATAATAATAATAATAATAATAATAATAATAATAATAATAATAATAATAATAATAATAATAATAATAATAATGATGATGATGATGATGATGATGATGATGATGATGATGATGATGATGATGATGATGATGATGATGATGATAGGGTTATAACACCATACCTGATCCTGCCTTCCTGACACCAAACGGGCAGTTGGGCTGCTTTCCGCCCCATATGATGTATATAATAATAATAATAATAATAATAATAATAATAATAATAATAATAATAATAATAATAATAATAATAATAATAATAATAATGATGATGATGATGATGATGATGATGATGATGATGATGATGATGATGATGATGATGATGATGATGATGATAGGGTTATAACACCATACCTGATCCTGCCTTCCTGACACCAAACGGGCAGTTGGGCTGCTTTCCTCCCCATACCCCATACCTGATCCTGCCTTCCTGACACCAAATGGGCAGTTGGGCTACTTTCCTTCCCCCACCCCATACCTGATCCTGCCTTCCTGACACCCAACCCAGACCTGATCCTGTCTTCCTGACACCAAACGGGCAGTTGGGCTGTTTTCCTCCTCCCCACCCCATACCTAATCCTGCCTTCCTGACACCCAACCCATATCTGATCCTGCCTTCCTGACACCAAACGGGCAGTTGGGCTGCTTTCCTTCCCCCACCCCATACCTGATCCTGCCTTCCTGACACCAAACAGGCAGTTGGGCTGCCATGGCTGGGCCTTGACGGCTATCCGGTGCGGTCTCTGTGGTTATGGGATTACTGTCTTCGGATCGGTAGTGGCATAGCCACCGTGAACCAACCCAGGCACCTACCATCACCAAAGATGAGCAGAAATCAATAAAATTACACACCGGATCAGTCGTCACCCGGGTCAATAAGGGCGTGTCAGATGCTATGGCTCCTGGACATCTGTCAAAAAATCAGCTACAGGGCTCAGTTGTTACTGCTAGGGAATCAGGGCATGCAACTGCAAAGCGACTGGAACAAAAGCGCAAAACTTGGACAACCAAAGAAAATTGAGAAATCATCAAATGTTACTACCAGGCATAACAAACAGCCAGGGATTTCAAAAAAGAATGATGCAAGTGTGGAAAGAAAAATACCCAGAAAGTGACATAACTGAACAAAGATTAATGGATCAAAGACGTTTCATCATCCGTAATAAAGTTTTCACAGATGCGGAAATGCAACATCTAGAAACATTGGCTAAAAAGAAAACAACAAGTAATTATGAACAAACTGAAGAAAATGTTCCAACACCTGAACAAACTGACCAGCCAGCGGAAGAAACTAACATACAGGATGAAGATCTTCCTGTGCAACAACCTCGAAAGTATAGAGCTAAGTGATCTAGCGAAAATTCTGAAAGAAAAGATTGAAAACTACATCAAAGAAAACATAGAAAGAAAAAGTCTGCCTGCCATTTGCGAAGTACATCGCAAACGAGTGAAAGATCTACTAACTGCCAGGAACAACATTTTAACTTCCATCTCATCCAGCACACTACATGAAACCAACCAACTAATGTATAGCACAGCCGCCGTTATAACTGCAAAACTGGCCTCCAGCAGGCGCCGCGAGCACGGCGGCTCCCCACCGGCCCGGCCCTGGAACTCGGGCGCCAGCCAGGCCTGCAGGTCCTGCTGCAGGACCTCCAGCAGCCATTCCTGCAGCTCCGGCAGCAGCCCGTAGCGCTCCAGCACCGCTGCCCATAGCTCGTCCCCCGACGCCGGGGACTCCGGGCCCTCCGGACTCAGACCCGGCGCAGCGGCCGGCACCAGGCTGGTGCTGAGGGCGTGCCGGGCGGCCAGGAGGTCCATCGTGCGGGCAGGCGGCCAGCCATTGGAGGAGGCCTGTTTCTTTCATCAGAGAAATACAACCTGGAAGAAAAAACAATAATGGAAATCATGGAACAACTAAAACAACATGTAATAGCAACAGCAAAGAAAATCGAAAGATATGAAGGATGAATGAAACACTATCGTGAAAATGTCCAGTTCAGAAGAAACCAACACCTCTTCTACCGGTCACTTGATGAAAGTCGAGTCCAAACTAATGTTCCCCCATGTAAAGAATAAGCTTTGAATTTTTGGAAAACCCAGTGGAATACAACAAAACTGCCTCCTGGATTAAAGATATTCAAAAACAAGCAACACAAAACAAAATGGAGAATATTATAATAACAACTGATATGATTGCAAAACAGGTAAAGAAGGTCAAGAACTGGAGCGCACCTGCCCTGGATGAACTGCATGGATATTGGCTAAAACACCTGACCAGCCTCCATCACTGCATGACCACTTAATTTGATGAAATGCCTCAAAATGCAACAAGCAAAGAATGGTTAACAGCTGGTCGAACATACTTGATAATGAAAGATCCAGAAAAGGGCACAGAACCAAGCAACTACTGCCCAATTACTTGTCTGCCAACAACGTTCAAACTTTTTACAAGAATACTGGCAAATTCGGTATTCAATCATCTGATGGAAAACCGTTTGTATCCAGTAGAACAAAAAGGAAATTATAACCAAAAAGTGATTGTGCCATTCAGTTGAGAGAAGGGGGGGCCTTGGGTTTGATTTATTATCATTGCCTGTGTCAATTGACGATTTACAATCCATGCCCGGGGCGCCAAACATCCTGAGATCTCTTCACTTTTGGAGAAGGTTTATGAGGGGCAATGTGGGATGTTTCACTTCAATGGATAACAGAAGATGGTCAGAGAAATGTATGTTTATCCGGTTCCCAGAGCAGTTGATAAAGAAAACATTTTCACACTTGTGTATTGGCTAGAATCTGCATTCTGGCTAATGTGAGGGGTCTCTACTGCTTTAACTCTACCTGCTTTGCCTAAGGGTATTCAGACGTTGCTTTGAATGGAATGCTTTCACTTCTGCTTAATAAAAGATCCTTTTGAACTACATTGGCTCAGAAGTTCTCGCTTTCTTAAGTTAGACGTAGAGGCGATCCTTACAGCCGCTCATTGACAAAATGGTACTAAAAAATGCAAGACAAAGAAAAACGTATTTGAATATGGCGTGGATCAATTACAAGAAGGCATTTGACTCACTACCCCACAGCTGGATTAACCTCTGTCTGGAAAACTTTGGAATCAGCAAAAATATTTGTACATTTTTTAAAGCAAACATGCAAAAATGGAAAACAATTCTAACAGCGAATGGGGAGAATATTAGTGAAGTCAACATCAGAAGAGGAATCTTCCAAGGGGACTCACTTTCGCCACTACTGTTCAACATCACATTAATTCCACTGACAATAAACCTATGAAACACAAAACTGGGATACCAATTCTCAAGCCAACATGGCAAGATAAACCATCTACTATACATGGATGACTTAAAACTGTATGCGAAAAGTTACACAGAACTTGAATCAATACTCAATACAGTTCAACTGTTCAGCAGCGACATCAGAATGAACTTTGGACTTGAAAAATGTGTCATATTATCCATGCAGTGAAGAAAAATTGAAAAAATAGAAGGAATAGAACTGGGAAATGGAAGCATCATGAAAGCATTAGCAAAGGATGACAGTTACAAATAACTAGGCATATTGGAAGCAGATAACATCTTGATTGGAAAAGTCAAAGAGTCAATGCAAAAGGAATACATTAGAAGGGTCCGCAAAATATTAAAATCAAAACTGAATGTTGGAAACATAATTAAAGACATTAATACAGGGGCAGTTCCAGTGATATGCTACCCAGCTGGAATCATCAACTGGACTTTGGCTGAACTGGAAAATTTGGACTGGAAAATGCTTAAACTTTTGAATATGTACCATGCTTTACATCCACAAAGTGACGTCGACAGGCTGTACCTGCCAAGAAGAATAGGTGGCAGAGGGCTATTGCAAGTCCATCAAACTGTAGAAGAAGAAAAGCGAAGTTTGAATGACTATGTGAACCAAAGTACAGAAAAATTGCTGCAGGCTGTGAAAATGGAGAATATTATTAAAACAATAGAAACAAAGGCAGAATATAAGGAAAAACAGCTAGATGACAGATTAAATGGATGGAAAACCAAAGCTTTGCATGGGCAGCACTTGAAAAACATTGAAGGAAAATGTGATAACAACTTGACATGGGTATGGCTTAAGATGGGAACCATCAAGAAAGAAACTGAAGGTTTAATACTTGCTGCTCAAAAAGAAGCACTACAAACTAATGTCATGAAAGCGAAGATACAAAAATCCACTGACAATCCAAACTGCCGACTTTGCAAGGACAAAATTGAAACTGTTTCACATTTGAGTACAGCAAAATCACGCAAACTGATTACAAAGCTGTCAGTGTATAAGAATTTATGAACTGGAATAGCCATAACAAGTCAGCCAATGGGAACTGTTTGGTGATTGAGACATAGGATTTGTTGTGAGCCATGTGAGACGGCTCAGAGTCTGGGCGTGGCTTAGCTTAACTGTTCTGTGTATATAAGAGTTCGTTTGTCTTTGCTTGAGTGCCCTTACTCCTTGCTTCTACTTCTTGTCCTTGTCCTTGCTACTTCTTCTTCTACCACGTTGCAAGAGCTGCATGGGTATTGTATACATTGATCATGTTTTATATTATTGTATATAAAGAAGTTTCTTCTATAAATGAATCCTGCTGAATTATTTACTTGTGTGCTGGCTGGTGTTGTGGCTTGCCCCCGTCCCGTGCAGCTGCTCATGGATCCGGATGAACAGGAACAGTCCATAGGGTGGCAAGAGCGGTCTGTAGCGCCGGCACCGGAGTCCGAGAGCGAAGAGGAAGCAGGGCCAGAGGACGATGCGCAATCAGTACCTTCTGCACCTCCTCAGCAGGAGTTCAGTGACTCCAGTGAAGAGGAGGGGCCTCTGATTGATGCCAGATCACGCAGGCACACTTTTGATGAAGACAATTTTGTTTGTATTCATCTTGGCTGCCTTCTGAACCTCGTCCCTATCAGTTGGATTGACTCCAGTCTGGGCTCTTGGCCAGCTTCAGCAAGTAATTATTATTTGACGGACTAATTGACCTGCTTGTCTCTTTCACATTTGGAATCCCGGCCAAAGTGTTCTGTGCTTGAAAACAAACACTTTGGCAAAGAGAATTAGTATTCACTTTAATACTAAGCAATTATTAGTATTAAAGCCTTTTTGTTTAAAGAACAGTGTGTGTGTGTGTCGCTTTCTGGGGGTTTGCCGTGCTGGGACAGAACAGCTGGATAGCTACAGACTCTCTCAAAAGCTAGACATGACCGAGTTGCTAAAGTAATCCACTGGTAATTATGTAAAAAATACGACTTACCTGTGTCCGAAAAGTCATGGGAACACAAAGTGGAAAAAGTTGTTGAAAATGAGAAGGTGAAGATCTTGTGGGGCTTTCGAATACATATGATCGTCATTTAGAAGACAACACACCAGATATCACAGTTGTCGAAAACCAAAGCGTACAATTTATTGATATCGCTGTACCAGGAGACGACAGAGTCGAAGAAAAAGAACTGGAAAAAATAACGAAATATCGCGACCTGGCCATTGAAACTACGCTATTATGGATGAAACATTATGGATGAAACATGTAACAGTGATACCCATTGTCATCGGGGCACTTGGTACCATGTCCAAGAATTTTACAAAATACATCAAGAAATTGCAGCTTCCTGCAATAACACCAGTGGAACTGCAAAAAACTGCACTACTCGGAACATCGTACATTTTAAGAAGATACTTGTTTGATACCTAGGACGCTGGCAGCAACCCGTATCAACCATCAGCACCAGTCAATGATATTTGTGATACATTTTTAAATGTTCAGTTGTCTGAGTTTCATGTAATGATGATGATGATGATGACGACAACAAAAAAAGTCTGGATAGTGAATGTGGCAGTGCCTGGAGACAGCGAAATAGAAGAGAAAGAACTGGAGAAGATAACAAAATACAAAGACCTACAAATAGAAATAGTACAACTGTGTCAAAGGCAAGCAAGGGTAGTACTAATGGTAATAGGTGCCTGAGGTTCAATCCCAAACAACTGGAGCACCACTTGAACACCACTTGCATTGACAAATTTGCCATCACTCAATTGCAGAAGGCAGCTTTACTTTGAACAGCTTCCATCCTACAATGATATCTGTAACACCATCAAACATCCAGATCTGCTTATCCCAGGTTCTTGATAGGCAGGCAAAAATACCAAACCCAGTCTGAACATCTGGCTGACTGTGCGATGATCAATAATAATAACGGGAGTGCAAAGTGGATCAAGCAGGTTGAAAGCACTGTAAGTGACTAGAATGGAAGATGTTCACATAACAAAAGAAATTGTGCAAAAATAAGAAAAGAAGATCAAAAACTGGAGTGGACCTTGGTTTAGATGAGCTGCATGGATTCTGGCTGAAATCACTAACAAGTTTGCATGCAAGATTAGCAAACCAGATGAATCAAGTTCTGGAAACACCAGAAAGTGAAAAATGGCTAACAACTGAAAGAACTTTTTTTAATTCAGAAGGATGCAGAAAAGGAAAATAAACCTGAAAATAACAGGCCAATCACTTGCCTGCCAACAACATACAAATTACTTACAGGTATTATTGCAAACCAAATTTATGGATATCTAGAAAATAAGGACTTAGTAGCTGTAGAACAGAAAGGGTGCTGCAAAAATTTAGGAGGAACCAAAGATCAACTGATGATTGCTAAACTGGTTTTGAAGAATTCAAAGAAGAGACAAACAAATTTGTTCATGGCCTGATTATAAGAAAGCATTTGATTGATTATAAGAAAGCATTTGATTCTGTTCCACACAAGCTGGATTGAGAAATGCTTAGACATATTTTGAATTAGCAGCAACATCCAGAAATTCCTTAAGATTTCCATGAAGCTATGGCAAACTAAACTGATGGCCTGTGGAGAAGAACTTGATGAAATTGAAATCAAACTAGGAATCTTCCAAGATGACTCATTGTCACCTGTTATTTGTACTTTTGATGGCACCACTAACAAGCATTTTGCACAAACCAAACTGTGGCTATGAATTGGCTAAAAAAGGGTTGAAAATTTTCCATTTGCTCTACATAGATGATTTAAAACTGTTTGGAAAAACAAAAGCTGAACTGAGCTCACTGCTGAAAAGCACTGATGAATTTAACAGAGACATTAAATTACAATTTGGTATTTGGCATTGACAAATGTGCAACAATTGCTGTTAAGGCAGGAAAATTGTTGAAGATGATGGATTCAAACTTGATAATGAAGAACTGATAAAAAGCAGTAATACCAGAAGAGGGATACAAGTACTTAGGAGTTTTGGAAGCTTCTGACCTGTTGCATGACCAAGTCAAGGAAGCTACTTCAAAAAAATACATAAGGTAAATCCGGAAAATCTTGAGATCAAAGCTGAGTGGAGGAAATATCATAAAGGCAATGCCTGTAATACTATACTCAGCTGGAATAATTTATTGGACTCAGTTAGAACTTGATAACTTGAATCGAAAGACAAGAAAACTAATGACAATACATCATGCTCTGCACTCAAAAAGTGATGTTGATCGATTGTGCTTGCCAAGATCTCAGGGTGGCAGAGGTCTCTTACAAACTGTAGAAGAGGAAAAACACAGCTTAAATGACTACATAAAAAAAGCAAAAAAGCCTCTGCTGAAGGAGGTGAACAAGGGAAACCTCTTGAAAACAAGATTGAAAGCAAAATATCAAAAGGAAACAATTGAGCATTGGATTTCTAACTGGGAAAAAAAGCCTATGCACAGTCAATACCTGAAGGATATTGAAGAAAGGGTAGATACAAAGCTAACCTGGAGATGGTTGAGATCAGGGGTGCTGAAGAAAGAAACCAAAGGCTTCAGTTTGGCTGCCCAAGAACAAGCCCTGCAGACCAATTCCATGAAAGCCAAAATACATAGAGCTGTTTGCAACAAATTGAAGTTGAGCAACTGTGAAGGATGAGATCAATCGTTGTACCAATAGTAATAGGAGCCCTTGGAGCAATACCCAAAGGGCTGCCTAGATATGTGGAATTTTTTAATTTATTAGACCTGAATATTCTGCAAAAAAAACCCTTACTTGGATCTGCCTATATACTCAGACGTTATCTTAACAGCTCTTAGGTCCTTGGTTGGAATTGAATTGTTAAGTTTTTACCAACCCCAGACTGTGAATCGAATTGTAGATTAAATTATTATTATTATTATTGTTGTTGTTGTTGTTGTTGTTGTTAGCATTAGCATTAATGATTTTGGACTGAACTATTTTGAAGGACAGATAGTAATTCAGGGGCTGGCAAATTCTAGTCTAAGACCAAATCCATCCCAGTAGCTGTTTTTTTAGAGCTTGCAAACTAAAGCTGGATAGGTAGGCAGGAGGCAAATTACCATGTCCAACATTCAGGTGATGACTGGGTCCGAGGTGTCCTAGAGGCAGCAACCTATCAATGGCCTCGTCACCACCCTTCTTAGCCTACAGAGCTGGCAGACATGCTCATGAAGATGGGGAGGGCAGGATCTGGTCCTTTACAATAGCAATAGCACTTATATACCGCTCCATAGTGCTGTAAAGCACTCTTGTCTCCAACTATCTGAGTCCTCATTTTACTGACCTCGAAAATAAAACTTGAGCTAGTCAGGATCAAATTACTGGTTGTGGGTAGTGTTAGCCTGCAATATTGTATTCTCACCATTGCGCCACCATGGCTCTTGCAAAAAAAAAATTCCAACTCATCTAATTTATCAAGTGCCTTACAAAGATCTAGGTACATCATATCCACAGTATTCGCTTTGTACACTAATCTAATCTCATTATCAAAGAAAGCAACATTTGTCTGGCACCACAAATTTATTACCCAAAGCTAGCATTTTAACAAATCTATGCTAGCTTCTGGTAATACCTTTGTTACTTTCTAAGTGCTTGTAAGCACACTGATTATTGATTTTCCCAGATATTGTCATCAAACTGATTAGTGTAGCTTTCTAGGGCCACTTTTTTCTTTTTTAAAAACGATAGAGTAACCTTGGCTCTTTTCTAATCTTCTGGCACTTCCACTCTGTCTAGGATTTCTCAAAGATTTCAGTCATTGGCTCTGAAAGATTTGCCAGTTTATTTAACACACTGGGATTTAATTCATCTAGTCCAAGAGACTTAAATTCGTTCAAAGCAGCTAAGTGATTGCTCACTAATTCCTTAACTATTTTCATCTGCACTTTTCTTCTGTTCCCACATTGCAGAGGGAACTGTTTCCTTACTATATATGAAAATACAGATACAAGTTAAGAAGTAAGCAGTATAGAATTTTTCCTGTTGCCTGTCATCCTCTTGCCATTTTCTCCAACGAGTGGGCCAACTCTTTCCTTTACTTTCAGCTGGTTCTGCACATATTCAAAGAATGATATTCTTGGCATTCATAGCAAGCCTTAACTCATCTTGAGCCTTAGCCTTCCTGACTCAGTCTTTGCAGATTCAGGTTATTTCCTGATCTTCTCTCTTTGTTATAAACATTTTTTTGGAAAGATCTTGGTTCAACCATGCCAGTCTTATCAGGAGTCTCCATTTTTTTCTTCTTTGATACTGTTAGTGTTGGGACCTTTAAAATGTCAGTTTTCAGAATTTCCCAACTTTCCTTTCAGAATTTCTATCCATGTCCATGAAACCTTTCCTACTTTTTATCTTAGCTTGTTGAAGTATATTCTCTTGAAAACTAGATACTAATCTGGCCACCTTCAGTTTTCCCTGCCTGCAATATGGTGACTTTTTAGGCACTTTAAGCTACAAACTAATTTTTATATGCATACACTAATTAAATAAACATTACACCATTTTCTATTAAAATAAACTATACAGGAATATATCAGTTGGAATTGCAACCGATTAATGTAGACAGAAAAACACCCAGGATATTTACTAATTCACAGAGTCTTAGAACAAGTTCATATGATAAAGAAACAAAGCAGTAGGAAATTTTAACTGTAATACATTTTAATCTGAAATACATTGAGATATTAACAAACTTTCAGTGAAATTATTGGGCAAATAATGAAGTCCAATATCTGACAAAGCTCAATACTTTTAGATCTTTGAGATGTCTGTTTGGAATTAATAATTTCATTCAGACTCTGATATCAGAAAAGGGATCTCAAATAGGATAGGGACTGCTTCCTGCAATCTGAACCTGGGACTATACATAGTTCAGTGACAAATATATGCATGGAAGAAAAAGAAAACATTGTCAGTTAATGTTTGCTAAGTGAATGTCACTGAAACATGTCAGTCACCATACTATTATTTTGAGCTAACTCAGTAATATCTGTACTGACAAATGATTGGCAACATGAAATATGCACAAACTAACAATAGCGAATTGTCCCAGCCCTTTTCTACTGTTGCAAAAATGACAACTTAATTAAAGCTGACATGAAAACTTTCATATGTCCTCTATGCCAAAAGAGCTTACAAGGGAAAAAGGATTATAACAACCCAGAAGGAAGGAAAGAAGGCAAAGAATAACTACAATGAACTTATCTTGGGGAATACACAAATATACACACGGCACTTGCACACACACATACATTGTTAAATGTTGTGTGAATGGCTCTCTTCCAACAGTTCTCTTCCAACATTTAACATTTAATTATGCAACATCCTCTTATTGTTAATGTATTCTTAATTAACAATTTGATATCATTCTTACTAGAAATAGTATTCTGTTCCTGCACTTTACAAATTTAAAACTACAACTTGAAATTTATTTACCATTTCTCTACTACTGCAATCATAAGGAAGCTTTAATAATCAGAGTTAGCATTGAATAGCATTTAAGCTACAGCCAAAACACTATTCTTATTTATTTACTCCAATATTTTCCCTGATTTTAAAGAACAAACTCTTTTAAAAGAAATCTGAAAACTATTTTAAAATTATAATTTTCCTACAGTAACATAAAGAGCAACAGAGAACATTACAAAGACCAAAGAGACATAGGCTAGGATCAAACTATTTTAAAATGTAATCCATTTAAAAATGTACCGTATTTTTCGGACTATAAGACGCACCGGTGTATAAGACGCACCAAGATTTCGAAGAGGTAAGTAAGAAAAAAAAAGTTTTTGTCCTCCCTGGCCCCCAGGAGCACTCTGCAGGCCTCCCAAACCCTCCGCACGCCCCATTTTTCGCAAAAACGGACCTGTTTTTCACCCATTTTTGCAAAAAGCGGAGCATGCAGAGGGTTTGGGAGGCCTACAGAGTGCTTCTGGGGGCTGGGGGAAGGCAAAAACGTCCCCGTTTTTGCGAAAAAAGGGCTGTTTTTTGCCTGTTTTTTGCAAAAATGGGGGCGTTTTTGCCTTTCCCCAGACCTGCGTTTTTGCAGGCCCATTTTTTTGCAAAAATGGGATGCAGGGGCGGGGCGTCGGGAGGCCAAAAATGGCTGTATTCGGTGTATAAGACGCACCAACATTTCCACCCTCTTTTAGGGGGGGAAAGGTGCGTCTTATACTCCGAAAAATACGGTATTTTGGCAGTAGAATTAGTATTAGAAAGATAATA